>PVLA01014257.1:0-31703 GCA_004027455.1 Hydrochoerus hydrochaeris
TTAATTTCTAGTGACAGTTTTGCAGGGTACATCAATCTGGGCTGGAGGCCACCTTCCTTCAGGACTTGGAAGACTTCACTCCAAGCTCTTCTTGATCTGATGGTCTGTGTTGAGAAGTCAGGCGTGATTCTGACGGGCTTACCTTTATAGGTAATCTGTTTCTTTTCTCTGATGACTTTTAATATTCTGTTTTTACATTGAATTTCTGGTATCTTGATTATTATATGTCTGGGTGTAGATCTGTTTTGGTTGTAGGTGGCTGGAGTTCTGTATGCCTCACACAACCAAATGTCATTTTCTTTTCCCATGCTTGGGAAGTTTTCCTTTAATTATTTCCATGAATAGCCTTTGTAATTTGCCTGTATGTATTCCTGCTTCTTTGTTCACATTTCTTATTCTTAAATTGTGGATTCTCTTGTTGTCTTGTAGCCTTTGTATTGTTACTGCCTGTTCCCTTGTTATTTTTAAGAGATCTTTCCTTTCATGATCACACATTGCAAACTTATCTTCAAGTTTTGATAGTCTATCGTTAGTTCCTTTTAAGGTGTTTTGCCAGCTTTCAATTGAGTTTTTAATTTCCTGGTAGTCTCTTTGAATCTGCTTTTTTTTGCTTTCTTTTGTCAAAGGTGGTGTCACATCTGTAGTGTTTTTTAGGCTTCTTTCCATAGTATAGACAGCTGTGAACACCAAAACAAACACAGTTATAAAATTTAAATAGAAGTTCCCTTGAGAATAAATCACAGCAAGTCCTGGTATCTTTATCTTCCTTTCTTTAAAATGTGAAGATCTGGGAGAAAACATAAAAATCCTGGATTTTTAAGAGAATACTAAGAACAAACTGTTGGCCACTCCCAGTACATACTTGCACCCACTCCAAAGGAAGTGTTTCCTCTGTGCCTAGGGAAAAGTGAGCTTTAGGACTCTGCTTTTGAAAATAAGCTAGATTTGTTTTTCAGCAATGACTTGGTTGAGAAGTATTATATTTTAAAAGCCACTGCTTTTCTCAAATTTTGTCCTTGACTTTGAGACATATATAACTTTAAAAAGTTTAAGAAAAAGATACCCTACATCTTTGTGGGTGGGTTGTATTGCATCATACTTTTAATATTTTGAGAAGTATTACAGCAAAACTATTAACAAATCTTAACCTAGACGTTCCAAAAAGTGAACCATGCCACAAAAACTATTGTTTAATTTTCTTTTTAATTTTCTATTCTCCTCCTCCTTCTCCTCCTCCTCCTTCTCCTCCTCCTTCTCCTTCTCCTCCTCCTTCTCCTTCTCCTCCTCCTTCTCCTCCTCCTCCTCTTCCTCCTCCTCCTTCTTCTTCTCCTTCTTCTCCTTCTCTCTGTCTCTGTCACTGTCTCCCTCCCACCCCTCTCCATAATGCCTATTAATATCTGTATCACTCAGGCAAAACTGTGACATACAAAACCAAATGAGTTCAAACTAGCAACCTTATTGACCTGTTTTACCCTTGAAAACACCTAGCATCTCCTGGCCCCTGTCATCACTTGTAGAACATTAGCACACTTACCATCTAGTAGTGTAATGAGAATTAAATGAGATCCACATTGTAGATGTCCTACTCAAAATTTCTTTTCTGTTTTAAGCTCCAAACCACTGAATAAAATTACAACCAATCACTTTATATAAAAGGGTTTTCACTAGGTTAATTAATATTTCTTCAAAGGGGAAATATCATTGATTTTCATTATTGTGACATTTGCAGATTTTTAAACTGCAGTGTTTTGTGCACTGGAGGGAGTAACTTCAAAGGCAGAGGTTTTGTGCAAATTCTGACTGCTGAAATCAAATGTCATATAGCTGAATGGCAAGAAGTCCCAGTGTGTGCGGGGCTCAGGGAGAACCTGATTGGAGTTCAGAAAGATGCACTTTACAGAGGAACAAAGCTGCTGCAAAAACAATGGCTTGGAAAGCTCTTTTACATTCACATCACTCTCAATGTGTCTGCACATCATAAATGGGTTTCAGAGTGAAAAGTCAGAAACAGAGTACATGGCATATGGGTTTTCTAGACAAGTCTGGATGTGGAATTGTAAATGACTACATTTGACTTCTTTGTCAAAATTGTGTTTACACAAGAATCTGACCCTATTCCCTTTCTACCCCTCACTCTGTCCAAAATCAAACACTTATGGTTGAGTAAAGGAAAATTCAAGCAAACAGGAAAATTCTAACACCACTGAGTAAACACTTGCAGCATCCTCTGTGTAGAGTCCTACTTCAGAGGAAACAAATGATTTCTTTCCTCAGAGATTTGCTGTTAGCAAATACATGACAGCTCATGGGCTTTTGCTTTTGAAAGCTTGCCACATCAGCCTGAAAATGGAAATTGTCTGCGTGAGCCTCACTTACTCAAGCTTTCATTGATTTCCCTGCTGGAATCTTTGCTGATTTTCTGTTTAAGAAACAGAAAAGTCAAGACAGGATTTCCCTCTTAAAAGGAAAGAAAATAAAACTAAAATCTTTGAAATTATACCTGTTTTGCTGCTAGGTTCCAACATCCACCAATTTGATTACAAAGCCTGATCATAAATCTTTAGAATATTTGGGACCCTTTGTCATGATATTAAAATGAGAGAAAACTGAGGCATAAGCAATATACTTCTGCACCAGGAAAGCTGGAAAAGCCAGTTAGCTGAGCTTCAGCCTCAGAAGCTGACATTGTCTAAGACATAATCAGAAACAAGTTTATGCATCTTGATTACACTTTATTTTATGTGTTGGTTTTTGGTACATACCTGACTATCATCATTAGTCCATGTATAGGCTTCTATTATTACTTTTATTATAGTCATATGTTTAGTTACTCATCCAATTTTTCCATGCTCAATTACTCTTGAATAATATGAATTTACATGAACCTACTGCCCATTCTAAACACTACAGCCTTAGGAATAACTTCCTTTTCTCCCCAAGTATTTTGTAATTTATTAGTATATTTTTTCCACAGAGAATGATCTCATCTGTCATATGAACTTACACCTGCACAACATACACCTTAATTCTTTTTTTCCATTCTGCTTCCTCCTTTCAATCCTTCATCCCCTCCCCATTTACAAAGACTTTGTTTCCCTTTTATTCCTTGCTTTTTTTTCATTTTGTTAAATCCCTTTCCCCCATCTTCAATTCCCCTTTCCCTTGTTCCCCTTCCGGTTCAAATATATTCTTCCTGCTTCCCAATATTTATCCTCCCTTATACTCCTTATTTACATTTTGAATTTCTTACACAAGTGAAATGATGTTATATTTAAACTAGAATGTCTGCTATTTCATTTTAAATTATAGTCGCAAGGTACATCCATTCACCTTAAAATGTCTCAAGTTTACCTGCTCTTATGGCAGAGTAGTACTCCATTCCATTATCCAGTCATTTGGGTTGTTTCCAAGATTTAGCTATTATAAATTGTAAATTGTGCTGATATAAACATGGGCATGCATGTATTACTGTGGTATGATGTTTTTAAATCTTTCAGGAAGACACCTAGAAGGGGAATAGCTGGGTCAAATGGAGCCTCTAGTTTCAGTTTTCCAGGAATCTCCATAATGCTTTTCACACTGGTTGTACCAATTTACATTCCCACCAACAACTTCCTAACAAGGGCTCTTCCACAGAACTGCCTTCTGTCTTCTATACTCCCAGAAGCAAACATATTCTGAAGTTTGAATTTGTTTTGTAGATGACACAGATGTGGCTGCCTGGGTCATCTGCTAGAGACAGAGAACCCCCTGAGGCAAGTGCAGTGGCATGGTGATCGACAGGTCTTCCACCTGTCTTCTCAGAAGAGCCTGAGTCTTCTCAGCCAGCCACTTCCCAGGTCAGATGCAGCAGCCATCCCCTTAGTGTTAGGGTAGAGAGAGAGGTTGGGGTGATGGTGCCTAGGCCTGTCAGCCTCCCACTCTTTTGCTATATAGTTAGTTCCACAGTCATTCCATTTCCAGAACTGGGGCCCACTGAGGCTTTTGTGGGACTACTTCCCAATTCTCTTTTTCTTCACTATATCTGCTGAAATCTTCTTATATTCTGCTTTACAGAGTCAAGTCTGACATCATTCCTAAACTGTTTGAAACAACTGATAGAGAATTGATTGATAAACCTTGACCTAAATCTCACTCTATACAAAAATTAATTAAAATGAATTTATTTGTAGAAAATAAAATTATAAAAAATTATAAAAATACTAGAAAAAAGTATTTACTAAGTGAAAAGATTTTCAAAATCGTTAGCCATTAGGAAAATGCAAGATAAAATTATGATGCATATCCTTGCAGATCTATCAGAATGGCCAAAAATTAAAACAATATATATACTGTCAACATCAAAAGCTGATAAGGATGCAGAGAGACTGGATACTCATCCATTGGTGGTGAGAATGTGAAACAACACAGCCACTTTTGAAAATGGTTTGGCTTTCTCTTATCACAGCAAGCATACAACCCAACTATTGAATGCTGGGCAAAAATTTTTCCAGAGAAACAGAAACATATTTAAAACCAAAATATTTAAACATGAAGAATAGATTTATCCATATTAACTGGAACCTGAAAATAGATCAGATGTCTTTCAGTGAATGAACTATGAAACCAATTGTGGTATGTCCATCCCAGCTAATACTACTTTTCCAAAAATGGAAAAACCATCGACACATACAACAACCTGGATGAATCAACAGAAAGTTTTACTGAGCAAAAATGGTCAAGTCCAAAATGGTGTATTTTAGTGTATTAAGATTGTTGAAATAACACAACTGTGGAAATGTAGACTCGATAGTTGGTCACATGGGTTGTGGATGAGGGCGGAAATGTGTGGTTATTAAACGGCAGCAGGAGGGACCCTTGAGAGAAAACTGGTGTGTGTCTCTTCTACAAGATAGGCTTAGGTGCACAAGTTATGAGAAAGTTTCATAGAACTAAATGCACATATATAAGTTAACTTCAAAAATCTGAATTAAATTGATGCTTTGAATTAATGTCAATATCAATTGTGATATTTTGCTGCAACTTTATGTCACAAATTGGAGAAGCTATTAAGAGCACATAAGCTCTTTGTGTATTTTTTCTTACAATTGTACTTGAATTTTCAATCACATCAAGAAGTTAAATTTCAAAATGCAATGTATCTTCTAGCAGTAATATTACATATTATCATTGAGAATTAAATTTTTTTCACATGTTAATTTGTTCTTTATAATAGATTATTTATCAAGGTCTCAGTTTGTAGCATGTGACTTTCACTCATTTTTAGGGATATTCAATATTCAAATTTGTCAGTGTAACACAGTTTATATGGACATTTTCTTATCTTTAGCATTTTTTGCTTTCTTCAGTTTTTATTATTCTGAGCAGATCTATAAACGATCTTTGCCCTTAGTATACATTTGGAAATATTTGAGTTCTTTGATCTGTTTCTTTCATTCCTTCTACCAATGTTTATTTTGTATTCATTGTTACTTTATATTCCTTCTGTTTATTACTTTTTAGCCATTTTTCTTCACTGCTATAAAGATTAAGGCTATATATTTTCCTTAAAGCACTGTTCTTTTATTTTTCCATAGGTTTTGATGTAAAACATGCTTATTTTAGTTGCTTCTAAGTATTTTTAACATTTGCATTATGTCAACTTCTTTCACAAAATGTTGTTTATATAGTGTTTAGATTTCTAAATATATGGAGCTTTTTGATTTATCTTTTTATTTTATCTTTTAAATTGAATTTTATTATACTAACAAAAAATAATCTGTATGATGGTTGAGATTTTAAATGTGTTGTTTAGTGGTTCACGGCCTAGAAAATGATTGATTTTATAAATGTACCATCTACAACCCATAAAAATGTGTTTATTCTAATTAGAGGACACAGAAAGATGTGTACTCCACTAGAATGAAAGTGAGATTTTTTACTATTCCAATGATATACATATATATGCTATTAATAAGTTAATATTTAATGTCATTAAAAGAGTATTGAACTCTCTCCTATGCTAGCAGATTTGTCTGATGCTTCCAGTAATTTTATCTAATTTTTTATTTAAATAATTTAAGTATATTAAGAGAGAAAAATATAGTTTTGTGAATTTAAACTTTGACCATTTAGTAATACTTAATATAAATCATTTATATTTTCTGTCATCATTATTGTTAAACTTTTTTGTGTTTTCTATTTGTCTTAAAAAGTGAGCAACTTGTAAGAAGCATATAAAATATTACTGTATTCCACCAGAAAGTAGAAAGCAATCAGAATTCAAGGCTTGGATTACATCAGAATTATTACTTTCAGGTGAAGTTATATATAGTCAAGAGTTAATAATTTATTCAATTATTAATCAATCATCTATGATGTAGCAATAGTCTCTTTCTGTATTCCTTGAAGCAATTTTATTACATGTATGAAAGCAAACAACTTCCCCTCCTAAAATAAATAAATGAACAAAAACTTCTGTTTATTAAAAATCTTTGCAGATTTCTTCTTTAGAATAAATAATTGCTTGAACAGAGAAAGAACATGTATGGTGTTGTGTTTTACCTTCTAATAAATCTGCTGTTACCTTTTAGGTTTGCTTAAGCAAATCACAAACAATCTTGTGATCTGCTTGTATTTCCATGTACATTTTAAGTAGACAAATATAGAAATAGAGATATAATTAAGATTATTTTAAATAGTACAATAAGTAGAATAAACTTGTTATAACTTAGATCTAAAATGTTCAGAGGTGAGGCTTTGAAAGGTAGTTGGATCATGGAAGATCTGTAATTCATCAATGGATTAATCCATTGATGATTATAGCTGAATATTCTGTTAGAAGACAGGGCCTAGTTGGAAGCTGGTCACTGGGATGTGGCCTAAAAGGATGTGTACTTGTCCCTGATAGGTGAGCAGTTTTCCTCTGCCATACTCTTCCACTACATTGCTTCTAGCATGGAGTCGGCTACCATGCACTGAAGGCTGCAAACCATGAGCCAAATTAAATTTCTCTCCTCCTTTAACTTGTGAATGTTGAGTATTTTCTCCAACTAATTGGAAAGCTAGCAAATAAAAAATTGTTAGTTGGATAACTATCTAATACATTCATTAATAAAGGCAATGAATTGTCTTTTTATCCATTGAAATATGTCATATAGTTTAGAAAGTACTCAAAAAATGTTTTGGACACAGGAGAATATTTAGCTGATTGCAGTGGGGTGCAGTAGTGCTGATTTTATGTATCTCAAATTCTGGATTTGTGACAATAATCTGAAGCTTTCTGCTTGGCAAGTTTTTCTAATAGATTTTTTTTTTTTTTTTTTTGCAGGCACTTATGTCACTGAGCCAAATCCCAGGCCCTTGGCAAGATTTTCTTATAGGTAAATATGGTGATTGCTCTTGCAATTTAGTTGATATTTAGGTCTCTAATAAAATTTCTGACCTTTTATTTTGAGCATTTAATTTCTTTATTTAAACTGTTTCATTTTAAAAGAAACTTCATTCTTACTTGAAACATAATAGAAATAAAACAGACATTGACCAGGGGTATGTGTTTAATCTAACCTGATTTTCCTAACTAGGATTTTCTACAAAATTAATAGCATTTCTTCTCACAGTTTCTCATGTTTTTCTTGCTGGCACATAGTAGCCTCTTTTATTTTTCAAAAACATTAATCATGTTAGACCTCACATATTTAAGAACACCATTTGCTATCAGTTGATTTCAGAACTATATTGGCATAGTTTTTACTTTTAAAGCCAGATAACCTTCAAACTGGGTTCAAATTTATATTCACAAATTTATTCCACATCTGTTTCTCTCATGGATCTATCTACCAATTACACTAATGGCTGGTATATATTCTGTTCTTTAATCATGCTAGCTTCTGTTTGGTCTGGCCTTTTACCTCATCTCTGGAAATTCTAATGTTAAACAAGTATTATTTATTATCCTGACTGAATAGAAGTTCATCTTCTCAGGGAACCCTGACTTGAGTCCTTCCTGAGATAAAAGTATTCTCTCCTTCCTCTGAATTACTTATTAGCACATTATGAATAGAAAATAGAAAGCACGGCTTCTGTTATATCATAATTTCAAACTCTCACTTTCCCAGCCTCCTTACAGTCATTGACCAAATGGGTACCAGTGGAATGTATTGGAATAGAAAGCATGTAATGAAGAGAAAGAAGGCATAAGGGAGTGTGAAAAGATTAGATCTTCTTTATAAAAGACAGTTTAACACAATAAATGATAAAGCAGTAAGATGAATTTGGCATCCCATATGGGATGTCTTAGTTACTTTTCTCTCATTGTTGAGATAAAATACTTAACACCCAAAATTAAAGGAGGAAAAGTTTATTTAACACGCAGTTTGTAGAAGTTTCAATCAATAATCATCTGGCTCAAAGGCAAGTAGCACATGGCAGAGGGACAATAGCTCATAGTGAAAGAAGATAGCTTTTTTCTATCCCTTATATGTATGCAAGGTACCTGCCCTAGGGTGGTGCCCTTAATCTCAGCATTGCACTATGAATCAATTATAAACTCTAGACTCAGCTACTTCTAAAAAGACCACCTCCTATGACTGCATGAGGCTTTGGGGTGGGGGGGCATCTAGACACAAACCATAACATGAGATTATGTATAAATGTAGAATAAAGCCTGTACTTCAAGGCTAACTTCTATCACCCAAAGACACAAGGAGAAAGTTAAAAAGGAATAGCCCTAGTCTCTTCTGTTCCAGAGTAGACTTTGGGGAAAAAGCATTAAAATACAGACAGAAGCTTTTTAATGTGCAATACTTTTTTTTTAATAAAATGACGCAGATTTATGCATGAATTCAAGAAACTATTGTCATAAGTTCAGAGTTTAGGGTTACAAATTTGAGCATTATTTTGTAACCCAGTAGTTTTTGAATGGGTAAAATGATTATTTTAGGTGTTTATGATTTTGTTGTTGTTATTATTGTTACTGTTTTGGGTTTTTTTTTTTTTTTTGAGACAGGGTTTCACCATGCAGTTCTTTCTCTATTTTACTTCCTGTGCACTTTCATTAGAGTTAATTTTTTTATAAAATCCTTGTGTTAGCTTTTCATTATTGTAACAAAACACCTCAGATTTGTTTGCTTGTTTTTAAATAGTTTTAAATATGTCAGTCCACAGTCAGATGACTCCGTTGCTTTTGGGCCTGTGACAACGCAGTGCATCTTGGCAGGCAGGCCATGAAGCGAGGAAGCTCTTCATCTCATGGTGACTTGAATACAAAGAGAGCGAGATAGAGAGACAAGGGCCCTGAGACTGCCTTTGAGTGCACACCTCAATGATCTACCTTCCTCCCACTAAGCTCCACCTCTTAAAGCTTCTATTATCTCGCAATAGTACCATGGCCCAGGGATCAAGCCCTTAGTACATAGGTTTCTGGGGCACATTTAACATCCAAACCAGAGACCTTATTGTGTTTGCTTTTAAAATCACTATTCTTCTGTTTTTGCTGTTTTTTTTTTAAAACCATGTGTGCAGGTTAAAGAATTTTAGTAAATATCAAAACATTTTGAAAAACTTCAATTGCTAATATTACAATTAACCATAAAAAGCTAGTGTTTTTATTTATGAGAATATAAGAAAAGCAGTAGAAAAGTATCTCAGTGAAACCAAGGTTTCCTAGGATATGTGGCACTTTTAATTGCCATCACCTCAAATAAAATAATTTTTATATCTTATCACACAAAACTGTAATAAAAATGGTCCTAAATAAATAAAGCATATTTATGATGGTTTAAACTAAATATTAACTATCAGGCAGTATATGAAACCAAATAATTAATTAATTAAATATAATACATCAATAAAATAAAATACAAAAAAACCATAGATCATTTCAATAGATATTCATAAAAAGGCACTTGACAAAATTAAAATTCTTAAAAAATAATTCAATAAGGTATTATTCCACAAGGGAACATCCTTAATCTGGTTAACTGAATCTATAAGAACTCTGCTTAACAGTGAAAGACTGAATGTTTTCCATGAGATCAAGAATTTTTTTTTTCAATTTTTAGCTCATATTATACAGGAGGCTCTATTATGTGTGAAAAAAATAGAATCTACATGATAAAACTAAAAGAAAATTTTTTATTTGCGTGTGGTGAGCTTAATATATAAGTGCATCTATTCAAAATATTAAGTTCAGCAAAATCACAGAATATAAACTCAACATGAAGAAAAAGTCTAATGTATTTTTATCCAGTAGCAATGATAAAACTAAAGTTCAAATTAATTGAGCAATTTTTGTACTATTACTGAAAATATTTAGGAATAAATTTAACAAAGGAAATATAAAATTTAGACACTGAAAATTAAAAGTCACTAACAAAAGAAATTTCAAAGAACTTACATTGGTAGAAAAACATAACATGTTCATGGATTGGGATATTAGTATTCTTAAAAGGGTAAAAGCTTCTAAATTGACCTACAGATTCAATATAATCCGTACCAAAATCCTATCTAGCTTTTTGTAGATATTGGTAAGCTAATTCTAACATCTATGTAGAAATTTAAGGGACAGAGGACAGATTAAATCAAGTTGGTGAACTCATAATATCTAATTGTAAAACTTACTATAAAGTAAGTTGGTATAGTAATCCTATAAATATAGACACTCATAAGTGTAAATGTAAACAGAATGAGAGAACAGAAAAAAATCCTCACATTTACAATCAGCATGTCAATGACTTTTTGAGGGGAACAAGGGCAAATAAATGGGAAAAGTGTCTTTTTGACAAATGATATTCAAAAATAAATAACCAGATGTAACGGACTGATGTTTAGGTCTCTATCGCATACCATAGTCAAAGAAATTTCATGTATTTCAGAATAAATCAAAAGCCTAACTTAAAAACTACAAAAACTGTAGACTATTAGAAAAAAAAGAGGTAAAAATCTCTAACATTGAATTATTTTCTTAAGATATGAAACTAAAAAGTATAAGCAGCATAAGAAACAATGGATACATTGACTATGGTTTTATAATCCAGTGGTTTTATAATCCTAGCTACTTTGGAGGCTGAGGCAAGAAGATGGAAAGTTCAAGACCAGCCTGGCTAACTTGATATGATGCTGTCTTAAGTTAAAAATAAAATGAAAGGCTGGGGATGTAGCTCAGTTGTAGAATGCTTGCATACACGAGGCCCTAGGTTCAATCCCTAGTAACACACACACATAGACACACATACACACACACACACACACACACACACACACACAGAGCTTTGCTACTCAAAGGACACCATCAAAAAATAGAGAACAGTTTAGAATTGACTTTTCATTGACATGCAGTGGCCAATAAATACATAAGATCATAATATTATCAGCCATTCAGCAAATACAAACCAGAAAACCCTAGAACACCACATTCATCAGGGCAGCAACAACATAACATAACAATCATCATCAATATCTGCCAGACATAGTGGTACATGCATGTAATCCCAGCACTCTGGGAGGCTGAGGCAGGAGTATAGTAATTTCAAACCCAGCTGAGACACTCAGTGACTTGGGAAGAACCCGATTTAAAATAAAAATGGCAGGGCATGTAGCTCAGTGTAAAAAGCTCTGGTTTCAGTTCTCAGTACCACAAATAAAAAAAAATGAAATATGACAGAAGAAACAAATGAAAATATCCAGATTAGTGTTAGCAAAGATTTGGAGAAACCGGAACCCTCATTCACTGGTGGTCAGAATATGAAAAGGTACAGTGGGTCTGGAAAATAGTTTGACATTTCCTCCACGGATGAAACAGCATCATATGATCCAGAAATTCTACTCCTGGAAGTAGTACAGATTCAATATATACACACACACAATGAAAACATAGCCACACAATAAATTTAACATGAATGTTCATAGCAACATCTGTAAGAGCCAAAAAGTGGAAACAAACCAAATATTCATTAGCCAATAAATTCCTAAGTCAAATGTGTATCCATACAGTAGAGTATTAGTTACTCAGCTTTATGAAGCAATAATAATTGCTACGATCTGGATGAATCTTCAAAACAATATGATAAACATAGGAACCAACTTCAACAGACCATATATTATATAATTTGATTTATGTAGGATGTCAGGACACTCAGAAAGAGAATTGCCTAAAGCTGAAGTTCAGAACTGGGAGGAATAGAGTGACAGTAAAGTATATGGAATTGGGGAGGGGGGTTGTGATAAATAAAACTCCTAAAATTGAATGTGGCAATGGCTGTACTAATGTATAACTACACTAAATTCACTGAATCATAAACTTAAACTTTTAATGGTTTAATTTTATAATATGTTAACTATGCATTAATGAAACTATTTTTAAAAAATAAAGAGCAGAATAAGCTGTCACTGCTCACCTCTTGTGAAAGGAAGTGTTCTGTTTAAAACCATAAGGATAGAATAAGGATCTGGTCCCTTTATGAACACAGAAACCTTCAAGGTAATTAAAATTGAATTGCTTTTAATATAGAGATTCAGGTGCACAAAAAAACTGGGAAGAACTTAAGAGGAAAATACCACTAGCTTTTTGATCCCAGCAACCATAGTATACAAAGTCAGGGTGTAGCAGCCACTAGGGGTCAGGAAAATGCAGAAAACGGAAACCTGTGTCTCAGCTGGCCTCGGACCCTCAGAAAGGTGTTGTGCAGAAAATGACTCACACTTGCCCTGCAAGAACTTCTATCTGCTAGAGCTGTGGTGCCTCCCCTTTCGCAGGAAAAGGTGATTGTTCCCTGTCTGCCTTTCAAATCAGACGCAAGTCTATTCTAATGGCAGAACTTAAACCAAATCCAGATAGGGAAGCACATTGTAGAGAGCAGAAGTAGATTCCAAGGGTGAAAAGTCATTGTGTATTTAAAATACATGGACAGAGATCCAAAGATGAATAAGAATAGACAATTCCATGGCAAAATAAACTGTCAAAAAGTGAAAAGAACTAAAAATGTGGAATTTTCACAAATATAAATGAGCAAGCCAGGAGTGATGGCTCATGCCTACAATCCCAGGACTCTGGGAGGCTGAAGCAGGAGCCTTGCAACCTTCATACAGTCTGAGTCATGTGCCAAAACCTTGTCTCAAAATAAAATTGAAAAAAAAACCAAACTGAAGATATAAGGTATGGCCTCCATCCCCAGGGGGGGAGGGAAAGAGAAAGAGAGACACAGAGAGAGAATGAGAATGAATGTCCTGTATTGAAAATTCATATTAGTACAAGGATAATTTCCAGTGCAATGCTGAGAATGAAAGCATGAGTAAATAAATACAGTATTTCAGGAAGTAATTTAAAGTTACCCAGGAAAACATGCAAAGTTCAACCTTACTAAAAAATAATACCCACCAAAATCTATCAAAGGATTTTTTATAACATTGTCACATCAACTACATATCTGAACTCTCTCCTGAAGTTTTTATCAGACATGCAGTCAAAATCATATGCATACATTTCTTTAATGGAACATGTGGAATGGTAAGACTTGAAAACACCAAATAAATTTTCCAAAGGAATCTTACACAGCAATTTAAAACTGATATTTATAAGGAATCTTTAAGAATCTGAAATGTCAGTTCCAAATGATAGGATCGTTTCACAACCGTTTTTCATTCCTCATATCCTTCCCCTAAACCCCATCCTGTTTATGAAATCCCCCCTAAAATACTGCCATGGGTTATTCCAGGTGGGAAAAGCACACTGGCTGCAGTGCTGGAAGGGCCTTCTGTTCTCCCTCAGAAAGTTTCCGTGAGGCCTCTCACGGACCTCGATGGACATTCTTGAAGATAATTCCAGTACAAGAGTTCCATCCATTCCTTTCATTCTGCGTGGCAGAAACTATATAAAGAGAGAAAAGAAATGTAACTTCTTGGGCCAGAGAAAGCACACAGAAACAGAGACACACAGTTGGGAAAAATAAGCAAAATCATGGGAAAGGTACCATGTTGTCTAAGCATCATGGCACGAACTGAAGAGAAGAGTGACAGAATACCAAGGAAATTAAACCAAAAATTTTAAAAAGAAAAAAAAAAGAGATAAAATAAAAGATTGAAGCATGAAAGCCCTGCTATGAAGATGCTAGGCCTTTTGTTAGGTTCCTCAGGCTGACTTCAGGTTAACATGGATACTGTCACATTCTCAGACATGGATTCTGCGTGCATCATTGGCAAGATGGTTTGTCATTTCCCTGAGTCTTTATTTTTTCTAATGGCGATTTCCTGCATTTTCTAAACTGTAAGGATTTCACATTATATTGATTCTGAATAGCTAATAGAATGACCACTTCCCAGATCAGATCGCTAAAACACTTTACATAGGAAACATTTATTTCTGTAGGATATATTCTCATTTGCAGTCAAAATAAAAACCAAAGAACTCCTTACTAAACAATTAACTGACCCTAAACATGTCATCTATAATCATTCAGTAAGATTAAGTCCATTAGTAAGATTGTTTATCTTAGTTCCAGATATAAAACAGACAATTTAGATAGCTGAGTGGAGAAAGTGAAAATTAAAGAAAACAAAGTTGACACATGCCTGTAATTGCAGTTGGGAGGCTGAAGCAGGAGGATTGCCCGAGTTGGGGGCCAGCCTAGGTTGCATAGTTCAAGGCCAGTCTGAACTACATAGTGAGATCTTGTCTCAGTAAAACTGAAAAAGAAGACTCTCCCTCTCTCCAAAATGGTGAAAACACAACTCAGAAAGGCTTCGGCCTGGCTAGCCAGGGCTTCCCCATGCAGCCAGGCCGCTCAGTTCTGCGTCATCAAAGTCTGTAAGGCCGAGTCGGCCAAAATGAAGTGCAAACACAGAGCCTCTGCTCGGCCTGGCAGGCTGGCCCGGGTGGCAGCAGCAACACCAGACCTGCAGCCCTGGCTCAAGTTCTCACTCCACACAAAAAGCAGGCCGGCAGCCTCTGCCTAGAGAATTCAGCTCCTCCTTCCTCTGAGCAGCCTCACGGGTTCCTGCCTTCTCCTGCATGGTAGGCACTGCAATGTCCTCTCCCGAACAGCTGAATCCTAACTCTGCCCATTTATGAACGCATTATGTTTGGTACATGCCAGAGGGGAATGAGGTCGCATGTGAACGTGTGAACTAAGGGCACCAATCAGCTCATGTTACTAATCAGCCCTGGAGAATGCAGGTGGGACCAACGCAAAGACAGGGTTTGTATAATGAAAGAAGAAAGCAGGAGAGTCAGAGTCCCAGAGATGTGCAGTTAAAGGAAAGTGCAGAATGATGTGATGTGATGTGATGTGATGTGATGTGATGTGATGTGATGTAATGTGAAAGGATTCAACTCACTTTTGTTAGAACTGACAATGGAGAGAGGAGCAACAAGCCAAAGAATGCAGGCTTCCTCTAGAGTCAGATGGAAAGCGCAGGAATTGAATTCTGTTGTGTAATCTCCAAAAGGAATTGCATCTCTGACTTTGACCGTGACTCAGTGAAACCTGTTTTGGATTCTTTGTATTTCACAACTGTAAAAAAAAAAAAATGAATTTGTGTGCAGGGGCTATAGTTCAGTAGCATAAGCACCTGCCTGACAAGTTCAAGGTCCTGAGTTTCCCAGAATCAAAAAGCAAAAAGAAAGAAAGAAAGAAAGAAAGAAAGAAAGAAAGAAAGAAAGAAAGAAAGAAAGAAAGAAAGAAAGAAAGAAAGAAAGTGAATTTATGCTGTTTAGCCACTAGATTTTTAATCACTTTTTACAACAGCTGTAGACACTAATATACCATATTTGTTATCATCTCTTTTAAGTAAGAACATCAAATTTCTTTTCCAAGCAAAGTTTAATAGTTTACCTGCTTTATTTTGGAAATGTAGATCATACATATTTTCTCCTTATGTGTCTAATATTTTTCAATTTTTCTAGCACTTATTGCAAAAGCTATTTTTAACCAAATCAAATATTTCTCCAGGGAAAAGAAACAATTGGCTCTGTTTCTGCAGGAAATTCTCTTATTTATACCTTGGATTACCCAGACTCGCTTGAATGGCCTAAGATGTAAGTCATGCTATTGAATGAATAGTATTTCATAATGAACACACTCCTCATAGGTTAGTAAGAAATAAAGCAACTAATAAATTAGAGCAACATTCAATATAAAGAACAAAATGCAGAAGATAGTTAAAGAGGAAAGTTAAAATTAAATTTGAAATAGAAATTAAGATAGTTGTACTTCAATTCTGGTTCCTCATGAATGAAAAATGAAATCATGGAACTATAATAGCTATCAAATTTCTCCTCTATGATGTGAGAAGGGAAGTTTTTGTTTTTGTTTGTTTGGTATCAGGATTCAAATTCATGATGTTGAGCTTGCCAGGCAGGCACTGTGCCACTAAGCTCTACTCCCAGCCTGAGGTGGGAACTTTAATGTGTAATTTAAAGGTTCTACTTGTTACTCTGTCACATTACTATTTTGTCAAATTCATTCTTCAAAGTTGGCAAAAAGGCTTGAAGATAAGGAACTATCACACTAATTGAGATGAATAATTATCCTTGTATTCTCTAATAGAAGAGTAGTTACAGAGTGAAACAAATATCTCCTTGGGATCCTCAAGGCCTGATGAGATATTGGACAAACTCAATATGCAAACTGTGACCAGCACTGCAGAACACATTCATCTCTCCATAGGCCTCAGCTTTCACTACACAAAGTGCGGGACTGCAGGATCCGTTGGCTTTGCCAGTGCAGAGACTCTAGTCAACACTCTTTTCCTTTTTTCTTTTCTTTTTTTTTTCCCTTCGGTATTTAGTACTGAAGGTTGCACCTAGAGTTTTCATACTGCCACCCATTATTTCTTTAGTTTTTTATAAGACAAGGTCTTGCTAAGCCTGAGCCTCCATACTTGGCTCCAGTTAGCATTCTTACACCGAATACTATTATGACTGATGCTACCATGCGCACTAAGGTAGAAGTCAGAGGAGATATTATTATGTAAAATTAAACTGTAAACAGAAAGGTAACATATGTTTTGTGCTGGGCATGGTAGTACATGCCTGTAATTCCAGTACACCTGAGGTTGGGGCAGGAGGATTGCTGTGAGTTCAAAGCCAGCCTGAGTCACATACTGATTTCAAGGCCAGCTTGAATTATATAGCAAGACCTTGTCTCAAAAAACCAAAAAGAAAATAATTTTTTTATTTTGAGTTTTTTAAAATGTGAACATTGTAATTTACTTTCGCAGTAAGGTAGGAGGTGAAATTTAATTTCCAAAGGAGCAAATGGGACTGAAAAGCAACACTACACTTGCCTAATATACCCTTAAACATTTCCTTCTTCACTTTTAGTATACTAAAAGGACAATTAATATGATTATGTGTTAAAAGCCTAGCTTTAACTAGTTTCCCAGTGAGAACAGTGCTAGCTCATCTTGAAAGCACCCAAATGGCTTTAGTTCACAGTTAACACAACTGTAAAACTATCAAAATCACAGTCCAGTTCTGCAGAGGCAGAGGAGGATTTGATTGTGTGACACGCTGCATGGGACAACCATTAAACAAACAAATGAATCAATAAATAAATAATGCACTTGTCCAAAGGCCAACATAGCACAGATGCCAGCAGAACTGTAAATGGTAATTTAATTCCAAATTGAACTGAGACTGTATTCATCTGAGTTATTCACAGCCTTGTCAGAGGAGTTTAGAGGCTAATTATTCTGGGCACAAAAGCCCCAGCTACAATCTAGGAATGCCTCACTCTCATCTTTGAAGAATAGATTCAGATGTCATTAATTTCCCCTGATGATTCAGAGTTGATTTGTATTTAGGTCTCAGTTAACGCCAAGCAAGCATCCATATTAGAACTCTAAGTTATTCCCAAATCCGTTAGTCATGATTTTCCTTGCTCTAAGTGGTATCATCACTTGCAAGAAACTATTCATTTGACTTGTTTGTGTTGCCTACGGATGTCTGTGTCTCAGCTGCCATATGGCAGCCAATGTTAAGCCAATGGCCCTTTTCCCTTCTCAGATTAGTTAGTCATCCTGGGATAGTGCAGTGTTCTTAGGAAAGCATGGGAAAGTCTCCTGTATCAAAGGAAAAGGCATCGACTGCTCAAAGTCACACACATGGAAATAGATGGGGTGATAGTAAAAGGATTTGAATAGCATTTGAATCAGATAAGCTCCAGATTTACACAGAGCTTGTCACTTCTGCATAATTACCAAACATTCATGTAGGCTGCTTTATTTGTGCTGGTTTTCAGTAATACTTTGGCCCTGAGTCCCTAGATTTTTACTTATTTTCCTCACTTAGTCAACCCTACATCCTCTGACCTTTCATTTCTATGTAATTCCTTCCTTTTTGCTTATGTTATTCTAATTTTTAATAAGCAGAAGGCATTCTAAAAAAGATGCTTTTTATCATGTCCCTAACATTGTTTAGCATCCACTCTGGAGTGTCAGTTTACAACCTTTTAGCTCTAATACACAGTAGACTATCTGTGTGGATGTCTGGTAGACATAAATATCAGGGCAGACTTAAGAGTGGTATGAAAGTTAACTAACAGGTACAGCCTTTGATCCTACCTCTTTTTACCAGGAGGATCAGCAGACAAATGAATGGATGAAGCAGAAGGAAAATCAGAGTGAGCCCTGTTTGTGAAGAGGTATTAATTAATGGCTTCCCAAGTAGAGAACTGGCTAATAGAATTTTTGATCTTGACAGATCCCAAGAGGAAGATGGCAAATTAAAATTTCAGGTTGTAAATACATAAACACAAAGGTCAACATTTGTGTAACTCACTTGGTTCGGCCAAGGCCGTGCTTGGGTGGTCACTGAGTAATACCTGGTAACCGACATAGCAAGGGTGCCCAGCTGACTCTATAACTATCCCCTATAAGATCAGTATCAGTGGTGCTTAGAATTCTTGAAGTATCTTTCTTTTAACTTGGAACAGATGCTGCTGTCTATTTATGTAGAAATTAATTTAAAATATTAACATCGATAAGATAGTAATTGATATCGCTGCTGGTATCTCAATAACTAAAGGTATTGTATTATTTTCACAAAAAAGGAAAGAAATTACACGGGAAAAATTGAAAAATATTATGAGAAAATGATTTTGCAGTTGTATACGTATTCCAACCTTAATTCATTTGGGTACTATCACATAGTACATGTATTTTGTTATGTACTTGGCAATCTGTCCCTCAAATTGTACCTGACTTAAGGCTGCGGGAACATAGACCTTTATACCAAGATACCAATCAGAAAACTTTGACCAGTCAAACTGTCTTAATCACAAGACATACACAAAGCTGTGCATGGATCTACCACAGAATAGTACAAAGACAGGGCTTTGTCAGGTCTGAGCAGGTGTTTGATAAAACAAGTCCTTAAATTCTGTATTTTTTTTACTTTTACCACTTGACTTTTGGTTTGAGATACTGTGCTCTTGAAAATAGGTTTTGAATAGCAGGTAGAATTTTAGCAGGAAGACAAACATGAGGATGTTATGTGAAGCATCCTGGAAAAAAACGATGATTGTAATGGATGAGGTACAGGATTAATGAGGGGGGTAAAGATGAACAACTTTGGCAAAATAGTTTTGGACCCTGAAACTGGATGAAAACAGGTCATAGTTTCAATTGAGATTGAGGAATCTAACATAATTTAGCAGGCAAAGAAAGGTCATTTAAGGATATTTATGAGGAAATTAACAAATCAGGGTTTAAATATACTCTGGCAGCAGTATTTACTGTGTGTCTGCTTCTCTACTACTTATTTTAGCAATAAAGAGATACATGTGATGTGTTGTGAGAGTAAAGGGATGAATGGAACGAGTCTGAGAATCCTTCTGGGGTGTGTGCCACGGTGGTGTTACCTGATACACGGGTTCTGTACTCTTATTGAGTAGAAGCCGTTGGGAGGAGTTGAAAGGAGAAAGGAAATACTCTTGAGATTGGTAAGACTAAGCTGGGGTTTGAAACAGGAAAACCAGAAAGACTGAAAAACTCAAAGCAATAAAGTAACAGCATTGAAAATGAAGTACAGAGAAGAGATGCCATAAAGGTAAAGCTGAACAACTTGATCACTGTTTTGATTAGTCAGGTAATAAGATCCAAGATCACTGAATATTTTGAAGACTGAATAACCAAGATTCATCCACTCATTCTTCCACCTTTCATTTGAACCGTATTTTTGTAATGATGATGATATGCCAACATTGTTTTAGTTGTTTGGATAGAGACCTGACAGTGCTAGCCTTCATGAAACTTTCCAATAGGATCAATGACACGAGTGCGAAAATGTTGCAGAACGATCAAAATTGGGAGTCAGGAAGAAGGCTTATTGTGAAAGAGGACTTCGTGTGTTCAACAATGCTTTCAGTTAATGACGTTGATGGGGTATGAATTTAGACAGAGAGGAAGGTCAAAATGTTTTTATTGTGGAAACAGAAGGACAATGAGCCCATGAAAAAAGAAAGAACAGAAAGGCAAAAAATAGTTTTTGGGATAGTATCTTTGTAAAATATTTATATTTAAGAAATGGGTGTTAGGATCAGGAATATAGCTCAGCAGCACAGTGCCTACATGGCAAGCATGAGGTCATGAGTTCAATCCCCAGGACTGAAAAAAAAAAGTGGTTAAAGAAATAGGGTGGTAAATAAGAGTAAAGTGAAGCATTAAAAGGAACAGGATGAAAATTTGGAAGCTCTACTAAGTGCTGTAAATAACAAGGAAGAAAATACTAAAATACAAAAAGTAAGGTGCTTACATTGTTTAACTCAATAACGTGTGAGGTTGTAGTAGACTAACACACGTGCCATTTATAAAACAGTAATGGAGTCAGAACATCTGGGGAGGAAGGAAAGACTGGAGAAGAGAGAAGGAGAGGTATTTTATGGGACAGTTCTTTCGTGGAGGGTACTCACACATTGTTAAGCAGAAGTGAGAGACAGTAGGGCTGAGAGGACATGCAGGATCCTAGGAAAGGAAGTGAGAACACTCACAAGTTTAAGCACGTATGCAGTGTTGTGAACAACGTGAGTTCCTGCTCCTAATGAGTATGTTGAGCTCCAAATCCGTAAGGTGAGGTTATTAGGCAGTGGGGCTGTGTGGAGATGATTGAGTGGTGAAGGTGCGGTTCTCATGGATGGGATTAGTATCCTTATAAAAAAGGCCCCAGCTGCTTTGGCCCTTCTACCCTGTGAGGAGAGTGAAGGCTCTTCCATGAAACAGGAAGTAGGCTGTGCCAGACAGCTTATCTACCTTGGAAGCCCGGTTGAAATGAGAGCATATTTATTGGAAGGGACCAAGTGATATGTGATTTTATGATTTCCTCCTGTAAGCTTTGGCTGTACAGTGGCCATGACAAAGCTCTGTGTGATCCCAATTCCCCTTTCTCATATACTACTGATCTCGCTACTGGCAGGGGCGAGGGTAATCCATCTGGTGTCAGATGAGACACAAAGGGTTTTTCTCTTCATGCTTTCCATGGTTTGTTTTACTTCTTTGAGGGGAAGGAGCCACATGCCAAAATGAAGAAAGCAAAGTCACCAAAACATAAGCCTCTCATCTGTCACTGACAGTGTTTCAGACTGATTTAGCCCTCTTGTCCTACTGACCATAGAATTGCCAGAAACCTGAGGAGAAAAGTTCTCAGAGCACTAACCAAGGGGGACTAATTCATTTTTCCAAACTTGGAGTGAAATATCTCTCTGTGAACAGTAGGGAGTGAGGTCACACCGTCTTCAGAAACTCTGGGTTACACACTAGGAGTGCCACATCCTGGAGTGCCATGTCTTTTCTGTTTTTTGGTTCTTTTTTTTACCTCCTTCAAGGGAAGCCTAGGAGACTCGATGCCAGCCAATGCCACTTGATTCCTGTGCACACTTCCGGTTGCAGCCATCTGTAGACTTGAGGACAATGAGGACATTGCACTTTAATATGATCCGTTATGACTCAGGTTGTAATCTCAAACTCAGAGCCCAGCTGGGAATAAGTTAATATAGTTTCTGATTGTCAGGAAAGAATAATCCAAAGATATATAATTCACATCATAATTTCCACAGCAAAGAGTCCCCCTACGTAGGAATTTTCTTGTAAATTTAAAAGAAATCATTTGGACAATGTAGGCTTAAAGGGAGGCCTGTATCCATGTAACCCATCCACTTAAAATTAAGAGAAATCTTTCATCAGAGAATTTAAAAACTACTATCACTTCTCTTTTACTGTTTAATTTTGCTAATGGTCAAATTCCTGAGTGAGGTAGGATCATTCAAGCCTGGCTCTCTTCTTTCCCGGGCACAGGGCTGCTGAAAGGGTGTGGGAGTAAAGCAGAGATAGGGCTCCTTTGTGCCTGTTGATGGAGTGAGACAGAATGGCATCAGATTGGGGATAACTTTAAGCACTATCGCTGCCACGAGGGGAGATAAAGCAGAAAGCAGTCAGTGTCTCCTAGTTGTTTTGAAGCAGAGGCTTGTGTTTGAACAAGGAATATTTGTAACTGGAACCGACTATAGTCTGAAGAACTGCTGTTGGCTGTGAGTAATGAATTCTGTGCCTGAAGTCTGTGTTATTTCTTCTGTTATTCAATATCT
The DNA here is from genome assembly GCA_004027455.1 of Hydrochoerus hydrochaeris. Taxonomy (NCBI): domain Eukaryota; kingdom Metazoa; phylum Chordata; class Mammalia; order Rodentia; family Hydrochaeridae; genus Hydrochoerus; species Hydrochoerus hydrochaeris. Next base: position 22,554 of record PVLA01014257.1, read on the forward strand.
TGGTTCCAAGGCATATGCTGCTAAACCTGAGCACACTTATTTAAAAAAAAAAAAGTGTAGAATAAATGTCTAGAACCAATGACTACAAGAAAGAGGCAGTAGGAAAGGCTCACAGAAGAGCAGAAAGCAATCTCATATCTATTAATTACTTTTCACATGTCTTGCTCTTTTTAATACATGATAGAATCATAACTCTGTGACTTAAGAGTATGTGAAACTCATTTTTAAGATAATGATGCTAAGACTAAGTACTAAGGGCCTTGCTCAGTAACAGAGCTGAAAACAACAAACATTACAATTTAATCCATCAAATGGATCTTTGTTTAGCCATAAAAGCACTGAACTTACCTACAAATTTGTCATAAATAAAAATTTCTGGGCCCCACCACAAACCTGTTGAATCAGAAACTATGTTTTAGCAAGCCCTGCAGGTGACAAATATTGAGTCTGAGAGCCATTGGATTAGTAGGAAGTCCAAATTTCCTTCCAATTTACCATATTTTCCACACTACATGACAATATTAGGAATAAGAACATTAAACTAGTATATCTGGAAGATAATTGGTTTGTATTGTGTGTCCATGATTCCAACAGCTACCATACTTAGCTGTTTACACATACATTTATTCATTCAACATCTAAACAATGTTTAATACTGATAGCAGATAAATATAAAGACTAAGATAAATTGATATTGGAGAAACCAGTCAGGCACATACCATATGAATCACCATTTAAAACCATGAGGCAATATAGTGTCATGGCCAGAATGAAGATTTCAAAGAATCCAATGAGATTTTGGATGAAAGATACATGATAAATTTGTCATAATACGACAGTACAGGACTTTGCCTGATATTGGGACAGAACAGAAAAACATGATGGTGAAAAACATGATGAGGTGGTGGTGGGAAAGTCCTATCATGCTTGAATAAAAGCCTGGAAAAATATCTCTGATAACTTCAGAGCGAAGTTCTGTTTTCTTAGATGAGGAAATCTCTAACTTGCTTTATCTGTTCACAGAAGGCAAATGAGATATGGAAGAAAAAGTCTTGCAGTAAGAATGAGATCTGGGCTCTACTTTCTCATAGAAGGTGATGTTTGGCAGCTCCCTGTTTCCTTACATGTTAAAAAGAATTTTAGTACAAAACTTATTAGCAAAATTGCTAAAAGATGGAAGGACATATCACTGTCAGTCTTTCCCAACCTGGCTTTTACATATGTGCTAGAAACGAAATTTTAGTTTTCAAATGAATCTGGAAAGTAATGAATTAAACAATATTTTATGAGTTTAACAACTTCTCATAAACTTTATTATGCTTGAGAGATTGTGAGTCTCTCAGAGGGAATCAGTATTTACCACAAACTTATTATGCCATGGAATCCCCTTATGTGGGGAGAATCTTTTAACATTTTGCAGGACAAGCAATGCAAAGAATATGGACTCAAATATTACCATCTACATGATAAGATCTAGGCACAGAGCTGTTTTCATTTAATGTTTGACAGAATTTTCTAATGACTAATTTATAATTTCAAACTATAATTATCTTTTATATAATTCACCTTATATCCAATATCCAGTAATGAAAATGGTACAGTAATCTGAACTATATAAGGCCAGCCAGTCAAAAATCCCACAGCAATGGCTCAGTGCTTATTTTCTGTATCTTAAAACTTTTGTAACTTAAAATTTGTACAAAATACAGCTGTTTCTAAAAGCGTTAGGCCTCTTTACCTTCTGCAGCCTAATAGAGGCAGAGAAATTGCCAAAGCAAGGCTCATGATGGATGCAATCAGTTGATACAAGTTTCATATGCAATGGGAAAAGATTTGCAAAATAAATTATATGTGCACATAGATAAATATGCTTTGCATAGACAACCCACAGCCAAGTGAGTACTATGGTTGATGTACATGATAAGTAGGACAGAAATTTTATATCACATACTGCAGTTAACAAGTATATTCCTTTCCTATTCTATGTGTTTGACATTAAGTAGCCAAGTTTGACCAACACAAGACAGCTTTTCTCTGCAAGATATTCATAACATAATGGAGGGTGGTGATGTCAGTATGTTCTAGAAGCAAAGTAACAATACTCCTACTAACGTAGCTCGAGTATAAGTTTATATCATTTTTCTGTAGGAAAGTTTGACAATATGCTTCATGATGCAAAATGTGAGTGCTTTGACCTAATAATTTCATCTTAAGATACTTTTGTTAAAAGAATCTTAATAGTTGGATAGACACAAATAATGAATTTAAATGGGAGGAGAGAGGCTTTACAAGACCAAATCAAAGTCTTACAGATGTGAGATATTCATCTTATTCAAGTTATTTTCTTTTCTTTCAGGTATATCAGGCAGATTTTGTGGTTCTTGGTGTTCTACAGTGTAACAAGTCTCCAGGGAGATATTACGGGTATTATGGAGGGGAGTGAGCTAATGAGGGACCTTTGCAAAATTTGGCTTGGAGACATGGAATTTAAAGTCATGCCTTTCTTTTAAGCCTAGGAAGTATATTCTGCAGCACTGGAATATTTAAAAGCTAAAGACTACTTAGAATTGTAAAACCATCCGCATTTTTAAGATGCTGTCCTTACCGGTATTGAAACTTATTAACCCAAGGTCAGAACTTTAAATTTTATATTTCTGGATACATTTGTATAATGGGTTTCACAGTTTAACATGACTAGCATTAAATATTTCATTATGAACTTGTTTATTCAATAGACAAATGTCAGGTAGGGAATACCTATCCACCTCATGACTAAATATCAGGAGAGAAAACATTACCTAAATATCACCGTGAAACTTCAAAACCCTCCAGTCTGTTCTCAAAAAAAAAAAAAAAAAGTAAATAAAAAGTGAAGTCAAAAGATCAAGTCTTTGAACTTGAAAGAGACAAGCGTCTATAACCCCTATGGTGAAGGCATTTGTACACCAAAGACATTTAAATTGCTGGAGATGTTTTATTCTCTTAAAAATTCTATTTCAGTTTCAAAAAATAAACACCATGACCACTCTTCTATAATTTAACTTCCTCTTATGATATCCTTAACATAACTTTCCCACTCATTCAAATTTCTCCCAGTCAACAACTTTGGTCACTTACTATCTTTTCTATTGAAACAGGAAAAAATTCTAATCTTTGCTTTTCTGCAAGAAATACAAATGCCACAAAGCAGCTATGTGTCCTCTGGAAGGTGGCTAGGAAACAAGGAGTCAGTGGTAAAATATTTCTACAGAGATCTTTATTCTGGCACAGAAGACGTGTTCCTTTCCTGACTCCGTACTCAGGGTGAGTGTTTGTATTCTGCTAAGTTATCTGCTGCAAATATGAGTTAGCGGCCCTTGGAGGACTTCTGGAGGGCAGAGTTTAAAGTTTATTAAAGTCCATATTGCTGTATGAAGGCATGATAATGCAAGGGTATGAGTCAGATCACCATAACTCTCTGATCCTGGCCTACCTCATCTGCCCTCTCTAGTCCTAAAATTTATTATAGTTTGACAGTCTAGGCTAATTTTTTTTAGGCATAATTTTTCTACAAAATTTTTTCTTTAAAAATTTTTATGGCTATAAGATAAGAAGGCAGTGAATAAAAATAAAAAGTGACATTCTGGAACAAGATTTGCTAACATTCTAAAGTGACATATATTAAAATGGTGAAATCTGTAATAGTAATATACTACCAGAGAATTAAAAAAAAAAAAAAACCAAAAAAACCCACTTTTGTTTTCTTTCTTGGAGGAAAAATTTAAGAATCGCTCTGAGGAGAACACAGTTGCTAACTTAAAAGTATCTCCAATAAATAGCCCTAAAACTCTGAATTACAAAGCTTCCCAAGTTCACCAAAATATATGTATTCAGATACCTTACTTTAGTGGAAAGTTTGGCTCCCTGATTGTATATATTGCTATCACATTGTGCTTTTCCTATCTTAGAGAATCTCTCTCTCTCTCTCCCTCTCTCCCTCTCTCTCTCTCTCTCTCTCTCTCTCTCTCTGACAGAAACATGAGATGAAACTAATTCTATACTGCACCAGACAGAAAGATAATGGAATGAATGGTAGGGAATGAGATACTGAGTAACAGCTGCTTGGAAGAAGATTAAAATGTGTACAGATTCATTCAACAGGAAAGTACCAAGCAAATTAAAGATTTACGAAGTTAAGCAAGTTGAAAAAGTGAAGAAATTAGAGCAAATATTTCAGACCCAATACCCTTACTGGGTCTAGAATTGACATGTTGACTCAGGTAGCTGTGGAAGAACATGATCTGTATTATGGGAGTTAAGTATGGAGCCCCATAAGAAAAGCACAAGAGTTTTTGTGTATCTAAAAATCAGCCCCAAAAACAAACTTGCCAAAATGAAAGGAGCAAAAACCTGGAGCACCAGCGTTCACCTTTGCCTATGGATTCAGTGACCAAATCAGTTCCTCAGTATTATGTATGAAAGCATGCATCTTAAGGTGTACAATCCTTTAGCAGAACACATGTGCCATTTAAATAGCATGAGATGTCGATACCACCACATGTAGCTCTGTTGTCTAGGAAATAACAATGAATGAGTTCTTGCTAAGGAGAAGTTGCTTTCTACATGATTTATATGTACTCCTGCATGCATCTTCATTGCAAATGTACGCAAAGGTACTATTATTTTCCCCAGTTTGCAGATCAAAATTGAAGGATGAAAAACAAAATAACCACAGTAAGTGAGGGAGCTGTTTGACTAAGGGTTGATCCGGCTCCAGTGACAGGCCCGTAAGCACTATAGCACGTTGCTTCAGAGGCTATGCGTTTATAGCTCCACAACTCTTCTTTGTGAGGGCAAAAAAAAAAAACATCCTTTGTAAACAACATTAGCTACTTGTTATATGTGCAGATCGTGACTCAGGACCTTCCTTTTGTTCCCTTCCCAATAGTGCCACTTCCAATTTCCCCAGAGCCAGAGTAGTAATCTTGGTAGATACTTCCTCTCTCCATTTTTCACGTTCATTGTATTACCAGATTTTCTCCTGGAAAATCCATCCTCTTCTCTTCCCACTACCTCAAGCTTTTCTCAATTAGTCTTCAATAATAGTTTCTCTATTTTTTTCTAATTCCCCCCCCCCATTTACCCAATATATTTGCCACTTTGCAAATAGAGAAAGTTTTTCAAAGTACTGATTTCACTAGATCTCTTTAAAATTTTCAAATGATTTCTCTTTACTTATTTTATAGATTCCGGTTAGTATCAGCAAACTTAGCAAAAATGGCTTTGGAAATTCAGTGACATCATGATGAAGTCACTGCCCGCTGTAGCAACCCAGGACAAGGCTCCAGGGAGGCAGACAGCATCTTCAGCAAAGTCACTGAGGCTCCACCGCTTGCGTCTCATGGGCTTCCATGTCACATTGCTCTCACTGCTGAAGTCCACAGAACAGCGAGGTTGGGAAGGAAACGCACTGCTGTCTTCAAATCCTGTCTGCACCGTGGTGACAGCACTTTCTGCCTCATTTCACCAAAGAGAAACCAGTCAGAAGGCCACACTCAGCAAGGAGTGGGAAGTGCAGCCGCTGGCTAGGCAGCTAGCGAGGTGGCCCTAGGAAGGAGAAATGTTTCCACAGACAGCTCGCTGACCGTGACCCACCTATTCCCAGCTTCTCGCTCTGCCTCCTCTGTCTTGCTATGTCAGCTGCAGCCTCACATTTACACGTGTACCTGCTGCCTCCTCCTCATGCTGCAAGCAGTCAGGCCACGTCGCCCTCAACAAAGGGCACCATTCTTTGCCTTCTCCGCACTTATCACAATCTAAACTTTACAATGAACCTATAACTACGATTTGGTATAGTGTTTGTCATTAGATTTTAAGGTCCTCATAAACAGAAGCCTCACTCACTTTTGGATACAAGTGTAGTCTTGCTTAGCACAGTAAGTAAATGTCTATTTATTTAGTGATATATTATTTCCATATTGTTTTGAAGTTTCCTTTATCGGTTAGGTCACATGACGTGTTATTCTGTAGAGGCTTCTCATTAAAGTATTTTTCTATGACCTACACTCACTCAACAAATATGAGATATGCTACACAAAAAGATGCATGGATTGTGGATGTGGTAGGAGATGAAAAAATGTCATCTTGGTGTTTGCAGCTGTGGCCGCACCACTGTCACTAACTCCAGCACCACATCTCACTTGCCGAGCTCCAGCCAAAGGAGAAGAGGGTATGGAGCTCCCTGTACCATGGCTCATACTAAGCAGACTGCTCCTAAACCCAAGAGCGGTAAAGCGCCCAGGATACAACAGGCTGCAAAAGTGGCTCGTAAAAGTGCGCCCTCTCCTGGAGAAATAAAGAAACCTCATGGTTACAAGCCAGAGACTGGCGCTCCGAGAAATGAGGCATTATCAGATGTCCACTGAACTTCTGATTTACAAACTCCCTTTCCAGCTTCGGATTCAACAAATTGCTCAGGACTTCAAAACAGATCTGCGCTTCCAGAGATCATCTTTGGGTGCTTTTCAAGAGGCCTAGATGGTTGACCTGTTTGAAGACACCAACCTGTGTGCCATCTATGCCAAACATGTAACAATTACGCCAATAGACAGCCAGTTAGCACGCCGCATTCGCGGAGAACGTGCTTAAGAGTCCCCTAAGATAGGAGTCATTTCATGCTCAAAAAAGTTTTTTTTCCTTCCTCTTCCTGTTATTGGTAGTTCTGAATGTTAGATATTTTTCTCCCATGGAGTCGAAAGGTATCTAAGTACATGATTGAAAGTGGAAAGTAGAGGACAAAAATTAGATATTGGCAGTTTTCCCATTTTCATTTGTCTGTGAATTTTTAATATTCATATGAGGATGCAAAGCATTAATGCAAGTCAAAATGTTCCAGTGAACAAGTTTCAGCACTTCAACTTTATGACAATTATAAATAAAAATCTGTTAAATTTTTCTGGACAATGCTAGCATTTGGATTTTTTAAAAAATAATGGCAACTGAGTGGTGTTTCTAGTATTTTTACCATATTGAGGATTCCATTCAGTCAGCAGACTTTTCTGAGTTGTCTCACATGCTACTACATGTTTCTAATATTGTCTGTCTTTCTGTGCTGTTCCTGTCAGTTTGCTATTAAGGTATGTTAAACTGCAAAAAAAAATTTTAAATTTAAAACAAGAAAAAAAAAACAGGAAAAAAAATGTCATACTTGATCTAAAGTTTTTACTGTATAATCGAGGAAAGTGCACACCAAGTCCTAAAGCATAAAATAACTAACAAAAGACGTTGTTAAGTCATAGATGATTAAGTACTGAAAGAGTAATATTGACAACTGCTATTAAAATCTCAGAGGAAAGTCAGCCAAGTGAAGGCTGCCGTATAGATGGAAGAGTTCCAGCTTTTCCAAAGTAGTCCCTGCTCCGTGCGGTCGAAATGGGCAAGTTTATGAAACTTGGAAAGTGTTGGTCATCCTGGCTGGAAGCTACTCCTGCTGCAAAGCCATTATCAAGCAGAACAATGAGAACCTCACTCCCAACTGCCCCTACACTGTGCCCTGGTGGCCAGTATTGACCACTATCCCCACAAAGTGACAGCCACCATAGACAAGAAAAAAATCACCAAGAGATGGATGATCAAGTCTTGAAGGCTCATAACTACAGTCACCTCATGCCCACAAGGTAGTCTGTTGGCATCACCTTGGACAAGACCGTGATCAACAAGGGAGTCCTCAGAGACTCGGTCCTCAAGTGCAAGGCCCACAGGGAGGCGAAGGTCAAGTTCAAGGAGAGATCCAAGACAGGCAAGGACAAGTGGTGCTTCCAGAAGCTTCTGTTTTAGATGTTTTTTAAACATTAAAAAAAAAAGGAGGAGAGGAAATAGAGAAAAAAGAGGAAGAGGAAGAGAAAAAGAAGAGGAGAAGGAGAGAGAGAGGGGGAAGAGGAGGGCAGGGGAGAGGAGGAGGAGAAGGAGGAAGAGGAGGAGTAAAGAAGAAAGGTTTCCAGGAGGAAGGAAGGAATAGAGCTGCACCTTCACTTTCCTCTGTATGGATGCAGCAAACAGACCTCGTGAACACTTGCGGGCCTTTATAGATACTGGCTGAACACCAAACCTGAAGGTCTTTATATTCCCTAAATAAATATGACCAGAGAGATCCTTGGGAGACATCCTTGTACCTCCCGTGGCCTCTTCTAGGAAGTAGCTTAGAATCTGAACTACAGACAGGAATGACCAATTGTCCCGGCATGCGCCTCTGCGTCCTGTGTGAATGTGGGCATTGTCTGCTCTGCAGCCCTGCAGCACGCTATCTTGGCATTCAGCAAGATATAAAATCTTCATGGTTTAGTGGATTTGTTACAGCTTGGCCAAAGTCTGCAGCTCCAACAAACTTTCAAAATATAAAAATGTCTTAAATTTTTCAGGCTCTGGAAGATTTATGAGCATTGAAGCTGCTAGAGAACGAAAACAAAAATACAGTAGAAGATGGTGAGAACACAGACATGCTGGTGATCTTAAGGACACACCCAAGGAAGAGACAAAAAATAAAGACTTGACCCCATCAAATCAAGATAGCAAATGAACGCCTGATTTCACTTCTGAATAGAGGCTAACCTATGCAGACCTGGTGGCCGACTGTACCTTCAGCCTCTTCTGTGATTCTTTCTTTGCAGTGTGCACTTCCCATTTTAGAAACTGAAATGCCAGGCACAAGTTGCATTTATGTTGACCAACTGGGTCCCCAGTGTTGCAGTCAGGGTTTGGAAGGGAATAAATTTAATACAAGGCATATAATTTATAGGATTATTTATAATGTTCACAAAACAAGTCAAATGCAGGGCAGTGCAACAGATTTGTCTATGCACTAGAGACCCAACTAATTCAGCTGAGGGAATGCATCCTATGACAATGTCCTGCACAGGTCCAGCTGAAGGATCAGGGATCCCCCGAGGGGAATAGCAGCCATCTTCACTGACAATGAGGACCCAAGCTCCTCCCAGGATAACAGCTGAGCTCCTATCAGGAAAACCAGCATGACAAGCTTCTCCAGGAGAATCAACAGCAGCACCATCTTCCCATCCAGGTCTCTTTTTTCATGCTATTGGAAACAATCTTCAGGTGGGCTCTCCACCAGCACCACGCTGATTCAGTTCATCTGGGTGTTGTTACAGGTTGACC
>PVLA01014258.1:0-31684 GCA_004027455.1 Hydrochoerus hydrochaeris
ATCTGAATATCATTTCCTTTCCCAATGCTTGGGAAGTTTTCTGTAATTATTTCTGTAATTGGCCTTTGTATTTCACTTGTGTTGACCCTTGCTTTTTCATTCACTTTTATTATTTTTAAATTATGCTTCTTTGTGTCATCTTGTAGCCCTTGTATTGTTATTTCCTGGTTCCTCATTATTTTTTAGAGATCTTTCATTTCAAAATCACAAGCTGAAAACATGTCTTCAAGGCTTGAAAGTCTATCTTTAGTTTCTCTCAATGAGTTTTGCCAGATTTCAATGGAGTTTTTCATTTCCTGGTAATCTTTTTCAATGTTTCATGTATTCTAAATCTTTTTGATATTCTTCATTGAAAGTTTCCCTCCTTTTTCTATGCTCCTCTATTCTTCTATCTGTGTCTTCTTTAGAGGTGCATAGCAATTCTTTTATTATGTTTTTCATTTCTTCTGTTACCAGAGATAGTATTTCTTCTAATTTCTTGTATAGCTCCATGAAGTTGTCTCTTTAGTTCAGTTTCCATTCCTTCATAAAATTCAGGTGTGCAAATCCCAATCTCTTCTGTGTTTATATCTGCTGGGCCAGCTCTGCTTGGTTTGGAGGGCAGAGACTGCCTTTTGCATCTTCCTCTTTTCATATTCCCAGTTTCTTCTGGACAAGAGGTTAGTGGGGTCCCAGCACTTCCCGTGTTGGCTATAATTTCTCTGAAGTGAGAGTGTTTAATTTTTCTAGCCAGTGCTGAGTAAGGTTATCTGATGGTGACTATTGGATGTGCTGGGGTAGGGATGTCTGGTGCCTTTCCCAACATGCTTGGGTTCATCAGTGGTTGGTAGACTGCAAGCAGGAATGGGGCAGGCTTCTGCCTCTCTCCCAAGCTGGTTATCAGTGGGGAGCCCCAACCACATAGAGTATGCACAGGGGGGCAGAGCTGGTTTTGGGATAGATTTAGAAAACCTCAGCGATGGCTGTTGGAATGTGCACTGGAGGGAGACTCAGTCCAAACAGTTTCCACCAGTCTGCTCCCAGCTAGGAGCTCCTGGAGGAAACTGGCTGCAGTTCAGGTTCTGTGCTGATCCAGCCTGGCTCCAAAATGGCTGCCAGACAATCTCCCTCTCCTTCAGGAGGACTGAGTCCTCTACACTCACCGCCAGCCAGTGCAGTGCTCCAGTCTGCTGCTCCTCTGCACTACCATGTCTCTTTGCAGAGCCCTCAGGCTGGCCAGCCAGCACCTTCACTGTGATCATCCCTCCCCAGCTCTTCTCACACAGTGTCTGGCTCCAGGTAAGGTGCAGCCAGCTGCTGCCTTCTTTTTTTAGGTTTTTTTCTTTTTACTCTCTCTGTGGGCTTCAATTCTCATTTTAGATTCTTCCTGGGTTGAGGAGACCCACTTCCTTCCTTTTTGTCTTCCCCAGGATCCCATATTCCAACACCACCACTGTTTCTCTTAAAAAGGCTGTTTTCTCTGCTGTTTACTGTTCCACAATCTTCCTGGAAGTCTAGCTTTTTTTTTCTTTCAGTTCCTTAAACAATTTTATTTATTTATTTATTTATTAAGAGACAAAAGTGAAAAAAATTTCAATACAAGATAATCAGAGAGTAACAATGCTTACTACATTGCATATTGTTGTCTTTAAATTACTCAGAGTACAAGATATCATCATTTAATTGTTAAAAAATATTATTACAAAACTTTCTCTTTAGTGGATTAAAGAGAAACTGGTAGTATAACAATTTTAAGCATATTTATTCATATATATAAATCTACTACCATATACATGTATATATAATACTATATATATATATATATATATTATTTCTTTCAGCTTATACTAGGGAGACAATACAATGTTTATACATGGAAATCTGATTTATTTCATTTATGATCTGGTCTCTAGTTTCATCCATTTACCTATAAAAGCTTCCAATTCATTTTTGTTTATATCTACATAGTACTCCATTGTATTAAAATACCACATCTTTTAATCCATTCTGTGGTTCATAGGACTTTTGTTTGTTTCCAAGATTTAACTATTACAAATTGTGCTGCTATAAATATGGGTGCACATACATTACTGTGGTATGATGTTTTCTATTCTTCCGGGAAAATTTCCAGAAGGAGAATAGCTGGGTGGAACGGGACTTCTAATCCTAGTTTGTTGAGGCATCTCCACACTGATTGCTACAGTGGTTGTACCAACAGTGGAAAAGGATTCCTTTTTCCCCATAGCTCTGCCAGAGTTTCTATTGGATGATTTTTTGATGACAGCCATTGTTTCTGGAATGAGGTGGAATCTTAGTGTTGTTTTCATTTGCAAATCTTGAATGACCAATGATATTGAACAATTTTTCATATATTATTTGCTGTTTGTGTTTCTTCATCTGAGAAGTGTGTATTTATCTGGGGTTCAGGAAGAGCCCTGGCACCTCTGAGAGGGCTGATTTTTTGGGGGTCTTGGCACCATCCAGGTTCATGGCTGCTGCTGGACTGGAGAGGAGGCTTCCCTTGGAGTGAGGGTGAGTGGGAGAAGAGGCAGAGGTGCAGACAGAGGTGGAGGGGAGCAAGGGGGCAACCTGCTCTGTGATGTCAGCAGCCCCTCTGCCCCTCCCCCAAGACATCACAATGCAGGGGCAGGGCCTCCACCTCCCTGTTCCAGGGCTCATCTTTTCTGGAGGCCTCCTCCAAGGTGACACTGGGAGACAGAGCAGGGGACTCAGACTGGGACACAGATTTCACAGTTCTCCCCCTGTGCAACACAGGTGGAAAGTCATGTGTGTGTGGTTATTTACCACCCACCACAGACAATGGTGACATTACCAAGAAACATTTATGGTAAGTGCAGAATGGCAGGGAGAAGCAGGGTTATCAAGTCCCGAGTTCTTTGTTTATTTTTTGTTTTGTTTTGTTTTTGTTTTTGTTTGTGCCAGGAATCCAACTCAAGATGGAGCACTTGCAAGGCAGGGACTTATGGGCTGAGCTCAATCCCCAGCCCCTAGTCCTGAGTTCTTAGCCTCTTGTTTTTCTCCTGTGTGAATCACTCTGTTCCTTTCTTGCCAAACAACAATTGAGCCCTTCAGATCTCCTCCCCCCAACTCCCTTTCCTGGAAGCCAGCTGTGATTTCCACTTTAGCCCTGTTTTGTGGATGGAAGACTCTGCATTCACTCCAGGGTTCTTCTCTGATACCCTCTGGTAGGAGGGGAGTCCACTGTGGGATACGGCAGGGGTTCTTATTAAAGATAAAAAGACTGGGTGCATTGGAAGTAAGCAGTTTTTACAACAGTGGGCAAAGTCTGCATAATGCATAAAAAGAGTCCCTTCAAATTCATGACTGATTTTGGTAGTTCCAGGTGTCTGCTGCTAAGTGCATTCAGAACATTTTTCTCTTTGTGTGTACATGCAGTGTTAGAAATTTCCTGAAATGGTGCTCTTAGATATGGTATGGGAGATGTCTAAATGAGTGAAGTTTAATTTCCTATCTGTGTCTTGAGGTGTGTTTTTGCCAGAGATGGATTTACTGAACATTTTCATGAATTAACTCACTAAGCTTTTGGTTTGTGTAGACTATTACATGTCCTTAGGAAACCATTATTCACTCACCTAGTTAGTGAGGATGCATGCAGTGTTTTCTGACTGTAAGCAGTCATCCAGGCTTACCAAGTGACTGTACTTTACACATTGTTTTCCAACATGATTTCCTGTTACACTTCTTACTCCTAGAGAAGTTTCAAGACTGGAGTGGAGAAGGTGAAGATGCTAATAAAATCACCACACAAGTCTATTCTAAAGAAGGAGGGCTTTCTCCTCTTTTCTTCATAGCTGTGTTGAATACCATGTGATCAACCATTTATTTCTGTTCTTGAACATATTGTGTTAAGCATAAGAACAATGATTTTGATTGATTCTCACTTCTATACCACCCCAAAGGCCATCATAATTATGTGATCAAGTTTTCTCCCTTTTGTAAATGTGTCCTAATTAAATTAACATGCCTCCCCCCAAAACCCTTGAGATCCAACAGATCACTTTTTAAAAAAATGATTGGTGCATGTTTGAGAAACATAATAACTATTTTCATTGTGAGTGTTTAGTGCATATTCGTGACACATATTAATTCTTTCTTTGTCCCCTTCCCCTCCTTTTGTCCCCCTGCATCAATCTCTTGGCCCCTGACCAATATGGAGAAAAACAGTCTCTTTGATTCTTTTTATATCTTTTATTGCTCTAAAATCTCTGTATTGTGAGTTTCTCATATAAAACAAACCATGCAGTCACTTATATGGGGAAAGCTAAAAGGGAAGTGGAGAAGAGAATTGTGAGGAGAGCCTGGGATAGGCATGGCAGAGGGAGGGATGGAGAGAAGCTGGTTAACATGTACAGGGGTGCAGCAGTGGCAGCAGGAATGGAAAAATCAAACTACACCTACTAGCGCAGGGGTAAGCTGCCCAGAACCTCCACCATGGGCTGGCCCTCCCTCTGGGAACTTAGCAGAAGCCTGTATCAGGCATAGGTTGCCCAGAACCTCAACCACACCCTGCCTCCCAAAACTTAGCAGAAGCCTGCATTAGGGGTAAGCTGCCCAGAATCTCCACCTTTGGCCTGCCCTCCCTCCAGGAGCCTGTATCAGGCATAGGCTTCCTGCCCTTAATAGAAGCCTGTATCAGGCATGGGATGCCCAGAACCTCCAGCATGGGCCCGTCCTGCCTCTGGGAACTTAGCAGAAGCCTGCATCAGGAGTAGGCTGCCCAGAACCTCCACCATGGGCCACCCTGCCTCTGGGAATTTAGCAGAAGCCTGCATCAGGGGTAGGTGGCCTAGAATCTCCACCGTGAGCCAGCCCTCCCTCCTGGAACTTAGCAGAAGTCTGTATCCGGCATAGGCTGCCCAGAATCTCCACCATGGGCCCATCCTCCCTCTGGGAACTTAGCAGAAGCCTGTATCAGGCATATGCTGCCCAGAATCTCAACCATGGGCCTACCCTGCCTCCAGGAACATAGCAAAAGCCTGCATCAAGGGTAGGCTGCCCAGAACCTCCACCTTGGGCCCACCCTGTATCCAGAAACTTAGCCAAAGCCTGCATCAAGGGCAGGCTGCCAGGAAGCTTCACCTAGAGCCCGCCCTGACACCTGAAACTCAGTGCAAGCCTGCCTCCGGGGTAGGAACCTCCCCTGTGGCCCTTCCCTGCCACCAGGAACATGGAGGAGGCACACCCAAGACTGAAGACTGCCCTGGACTGCTACAGATGGGCCCACCCTCCCACCTGGAACATCAGAAGATCTCAGCAGTATCCAGTTAGTGTGAGAAAATTTGGAACTTTGCTTCCAGGTGGTGAACTTTGGACTAAACTGGATTGACTGTATCAATGTGGTAAGTATACCTCTAAAACAGAGGTGTACAGTGGATCAATAGGGCCAGTAGTAAAACCCCTTAGAAGTAACTGTAAGACTTTGGTGTGTCTGAAAAGAGTGTGTATGATCCCCTCCTACACATAGAAAACACCAGGCAGAGTGAAAATGACAAAATGAAAAAGCAAAATGCAGTCTCAAACATATAGTTCACCAGAAGAAAGAATAGGAGACATTGAAAAAGAGGAGGACAAAAGTAACACAACGGGAATATCTGAAAAGATAGCCAGTGAAACAAAAAAACAACTGCATCAGGCTATAGAGGAAATCAAATTAGAAGTACTCTCCCATGACAATTTTAGTAAAGGAGTTGTTGAATGCAGCTAAAGAAGAACTAGAGAAAAAAGTACATGAGTATGGGAAACTGATTGAAACTTTGAATGAACAATATAGAAAACAAGCAGAATTCATGAATCAAACTCAAAGAGACATCCAAGGAAGAAAAAATTCTACTGAAAGTGTGCAAAATCACCTAAAGGAAGCTGAGGATAGGATTTTGGACCTTGAGGACAGGATCACAGTTAGTGATCAGGAAAGGATAGAACTTTCAAAAATAACAGAGCAGCATGAAATGACAATCCAGAAGCTTCATGATGATGCCAAGAGCAACAATATAAGAATAATGGGCATTAGCAAAGATACAGGAGTGCAGGCAAATGACATACATAAAGTATTTACAGAAATAGTAGCAGACAATTTCCCAAACATGGGGAAAGAATCTGATATACAGATAAGTGAGGCCTTTATAACACCAAACAGTTACAAACAACATAAATCTACACCCAGACACATAATAATTAAGATCTCACACATACAGCATAAAAACAGAATATTAAAAGCTGCCAGAGAAAAGACACAACGCACCTATCAGGGAAAGCCCATGAGAATCATGGCAGACTTTTCAGCACAAACCCTCAAGTCAAGAAGAGCTTGGAGTGAGGTATTTCAAGACCTGAAAGAAAACAATCTTCAACCCAGACTGATGTACCCAGCAAGACTTTCATTCAAATTTAATAGAGAAACAAGATATTTCCATGACAAAGAACAACTGAAGATATTCCTGTCTACCAAAGCAACCCTAGAAAGAGTACTGAAAGATATACTAGACAGAGATAAAAATGACCACAATCCCCAAAACAACAACAGAAAGAAATGACCAGGTAGGATAAGCAATTAAATAAGAGGAAAGCAAAAAGAAACAACTGAAACATAACATGGCAAAATCGAGCCAGTACATATCAGTGCTATCCATACATATAAATGGCCTCAATTCACCTATAAAAAGAAACAGATTGACAGAATGGATCAAGAAACAGGACCTCACAATATGCTGTATGCAAGAAACACATCTGACCCAAAGGGAAACTCATAGAATAAAAGCCAAAGGATGGAAAACAGTATCCCATGCAACAGGAACCCAGAAAAAAGTAAGGGTAGTTATTCTATTTGCAGACAACTTGAACTTCAAGCCTAAAATGATTAAAAGAGATAGAGAAGGTCACTACATACTTATTAGTGGTAAAATGCAAGAGGAAGAACTAAAAATGATAAATACACTCCAAATACAGGAGCACCAAATATAAGACAGATACTAATGGACATGAAAAACCAAATACACAAGAATACAATTATAACAGGAGATCTTAACAGATCCATTGTCACAAAGAGATAGATCAACTAGACAAAAAGTCAGCAAAGAAATAACAGAACTGAATCATACCTGTGAGCAATAGGACTTAGTAGATGTTTACAGAGTGTTCCACCGAACCACATCAGAATACACATTCTTCTCAGTTGCACATGGGACATTCTCCAAAATAGACCATGTATTATCCCCTAAAAAATTCTTAAGTAAATGAAAAGGTATTCAAATCATACTATGCCTAATATCTGACATTAGTGCACTGAAATTGGAAATTAATGGCAAAAGAAAGTGTAAAACCTACATAAATACATGGAAATTAAATAATAGCCTTTTGAACAACCAGTGGACTACAGATGAAATTAAAGAAGAAATACAACAATATCTACAATTCAATCAAAATATAGAAACAACATACTGTAATCTGTGGGATGCAATGAAAGCAGTCTTAAGAGGGAAATATGTAGCAACAAACTGTCATATCAAGGAAACAGAATGAGTACAAATAAACAATGTAATGCTCCATCTCAAGCATTTAGAAAAAGAATAGCAAGCTAAACCCAAAGCTCATAGAAGAGAGGAAATGGTAAAGATTACAGCAGAAATCAATGCAATTGAAACTAAACAAAAAATACAAAGAATTACTGAATCAGAAAGCTGGTTTTTTGAGAGAATCAACAAAACTGACAAACCCCTAGCTACCCTTGTCAAGAGGAAGAAATAAAAAAACCCAAATTCATGTAATAAGAACTGAAAAAGGAGAAATTACTACAGATCCCATTGAAATTCAAAAGACTATGAATACCTACTTTGAAAACCTGTACTCACATAGAGTGGAAAACAGAGGAAATGGACAGATTTCTAGAAGCATATGAACTACCAATGCTCAATCAAGAAGATATCGCAATTTTCAACAACCCAATATCAATGATTGAAATTGAAAATATAATTAAAAACTTACCAGCAAAGAAAAGTCCAGGTCCTGATTGATTCACAGCTGAATTCTATAAGAAATTTAGAGAAGATTGATGCCAGTACTCCTTAAAGTCTTCAATGAAATTGAGAAAAAAGCAATCCTCCCTAAATCATTCCTGGAGGCAAGGACTACTCTGATACCAAAATCAGAGAAAGATGCAACCAAAAAAGAGAAGTACAGGCCAATCTCACTAATGAACATTGATGCAAAGATTATCAACAAAATACTCTCAAATAGAATGCAGCAAATCATCAAGAAGATTATACATCATGACCAAGTGGCATTCATTCCAGGAATGCAGGGATAGTTTAACATATGCAAATCAATAAACGTAATACACCACATCAACAGAGCCAAAAGCAAAAACCACATGGTCATCTCAATAGATGCAGAAAAAGCTTTCAACAAAGTCCAACACATGTTCATGATTATAACCCTTCAGAAACTCGGAATACAAGGCATCTACCTCCACCTTATAAAGGCCATCTATGACAAACCGACAGCCAAACTTATACTAAATGGACAAAAACTGAAAGCTTTCATTTTAAAATCAGGAACAAGACAAGGATGTCCACTCTCACCACTCCTTTTCAACATAGTTCTGGAAACACTAGCCAGGGCAATTAGACAAGAGAGAGAAATAAAAGGAGTAAAGATAGGAAAGGAAGAAGTTAAATTATCACTATTTGCAGATGATATGATACTCTACATAGAAGACCCAAAAAACTCCATTAAAAGACTGCTAGAGGTAATAAACAAGTTCAGTAGTGTAGCTGGATACAAAGTCAATGGTCAAAAATCAATAGCATTCCTGTACACAAACAAAAAACTCACTGAGAGAGAAATTATGGAAATGTCACCCTTTATAATAACATCTAAAACAATGAAATACTTAGGAATCAACCTAACTAAAAATGTAAAAGACTTATATGGTGAAAATTATACTATGCTGAAAAAGGAGATTGAAGAGGATATTAGAAAATGGAAGGACATTCCTTGCTCTTGGTTGGGAAGAACCAACATTGTGGAAATGGCCATACTCCCAAAACTGTTATACAGATTTAATGCAATCCCAATCAAAATACCATTGACATACCTCACAGATTTAGAGAACTCACTACTAACATTCATTTGGAAACAGAAGAAACCTAGGATAGCAAAGGCAATCCTAGGCAACAAACACAAGGCAGGAGGCATCTCAATTTCTGACTTGAAACAGTACTATAAATCCACAGTGATAAAATCAGCTTGGTACTGGCAAAGAAATAGACCTGAGGATCAATGGAACAGATTAAAAGATGCAAGCACAACTACAAAGACGCTCAGCCACCTGATATTTGACAAAGGGGCTAAATATGTCCACTGGAAGAAGGATAGTCTCTTTAATAAATGGTTTTGCAAAAATTAGCTCTCCACATGCCAAAGACTGAAACTAAATCCATGCCTATCACCATGCACAAAACTAAAGTCTAAATGGATCAAAAACCTCAATATTAAAATAGAAACACTAAATCTACTGGAAGACAAGGTAGGTAGAAGTTTTGAAGACGTAGGGGTAGGCAGAAAATGAACCAAATGTAAACTGCACGGGAAACAGTTCAGAGAATCAATAAATGGGATTTCACATTATTGAAAAGTTTCTGCACTTCAAAGGAAATCACCAACAGAGTGAAAAGAAAACCAACAGAGTGGGAAAAAATTTCAACCAGCAGCCCCTCAGACAAAGGACTTGTGTTCAGAATATATAGAGAATTGAAAAACATCAAGCCCCCCAAATTCAAAGACCCTCTCCAAAAATGGGCATCTCAGATGAACACACAGTTCTCAGAGAAAGATATACAAATGGCAAATAAATACATGATGAAATGTTCACCATCACTGGTCATTTGAGAAATGCAAATTAAAACAGCATTGAGATTCCACCTTACTCCGGAAAGAATAGCTGCCATCAAGAAATCAACTGATAACAAATGTTGGCTAGGCTGCGGGGAAAAATGAACACTGCTCCACTGTTGGTGGGAATGTAGTCTGGTGCAACCATTATGGAAATCCATATGGAGAATTCTCAGAAGAGTTGTATTAGAAGCCCCATTCAATCCAGCTATCCCCTTCCTGGGCATTTTCCCCAAAGAACTGAAAAGTTCATATCACAGTGATATATGTGCACCCATGTTCATAGCTGCACAATTTGTGATAGTTAAATCCTGGGAACAACCAAGATGCTCATCAACTGCCGAGTGGATGAAAAAGATGTGGCATTTTTATACAATGGAATATTACTCAGCTATAAAATGCATAATCTTGAGGCCTTCATAGGCAAATGGATACAACTGGAGACTATCCTCATTGGTGAAATAAATAAGAATCGTATTTATAAATATCACATTGTGTCTCTAGTGTAAAAGTAAATAAGAACTACAAGTGTAATAAAAGCAAAATGTGTAATTGCTATTGTAAAAAAGAGAGGAAAAGAAAGTGCTCTAAGGGATATAACTGCATGTAAGTTTGAGTGTGCAAAATAGATGACCATATTGCTGAATTTTTGTTGGATCTTTGAGCAAAACTGTTTGAAGTCTGACTGTTTGAATATTTACTATGTACCCTTTAACTTTGTAACTTGAACATCTACATCCAAGATGACAATATGTAATTTGCAAATTAAGGATTTCTTAGTGGGGCTTTTTCTCATTCTCTTTTTTCTTTCTTTCTTTTAGAATTCTGGATTATTGCTATGATTTTTTGTTTTTTTTCTTTTTTTCTTCTAAGTAAAATTTTAAAAATGTATAATTGCTATTGTAAAAAAAGAGGAAATAGGAAGCACTATAAAAGATATAGCTGCAGGTATGTTTAGATGTATGGGATTGATGACTATATATCTAGGTTCTTGTTGGATTGTTGAACAGATCTGTTTGCACTCTCACTGCTTTAGT
Source organism: Hydrochoerus hydrochaeris (assembly GCA_004027455.1). Classification (NCBI taxonomy): domain Eukaryota; kingdom Metazoa; phylum Chordata; class Mammalia; order Rodentia; family Hydrochaeridae; genus Hydrochoerus; species Hydrochoerus hydrochaeris. The sequence continues at coordinate 10,947 of PVLA01014258.1, forward strand.
GCCTACTTTATATGCTTTAATCCTATAACTTGAATAACTACTTCTAAAAGAACAATGTGTAATGTATCAACTAGTGATTTCTTACTATTTATCTTCTTTTCTTGAAATTCTGTAATATTTCTACCTTTTTCCTGTTTTTTTCTCTTTAAATAAAAACATGAAAAAAAACATGTACAGGGTGCAGTGAGAAGGAAGAGGCATCTTCTGATATTCCATAGTGCAGTAGAATACTGATGTTCAAAACAACTAACTAAATGTCTTATAATAGCTACAAGGGAAGATTTTGTATATTCTCAGGATAAAGAAGTGCTAAATGTGTGGTGACAGGTGTATCATTTACACTGATCTCATTATTATCTATTATGTACATGTATAGAAATATCACCACATATTCCATAAATGTGTACATTATTAAGTATGTATCAATTGAAAGAAAACTGAATTAAAATAAAAAAATAAGACTTCAAAACATATTGGAGATCCCTGAAGTGGATTCCAAACTCCTTCCCAGAGTTATAGCATATGGCAACAAAAAAGAACAAGAGACAAAATAGGGGTGCAAGCAGAAATCAGGGATGACTAGTAGCTCTTAGGGAAAAAAAGGTAATGGAGAACCCAGAACCTGGGTATTTATTCCTTGAGGAAAATATTCAGGGGATTGCAGCTGCAGGTTCTACACAAGTGCTGAGGCTGGCAAAGCTTGTAATGGGTGACAGAGGATTCTTGCTGAATTGACAGGGACAGCCAGATTCAGGTTACAGTTAATGAATAATCTGCTTTGTAGCCAATTCTGTGAAGGAATTTTCCTCTGGAGTCATGCAGGCCTCAGCAGAGACATTATTTCGTGTGTTAGCACTATGGTATCACAGCTCTTCTATCTGAACTCAGTCACAGCCATGGATGACAGCAAGTACTGGTCCATTATCAGCCACCTGCTTTCATGAAGATGCATACACAGCCTCAGCCAGACTCACCAATGAAACTGAAAGCTGATTTAGGGGAGTCACTTCCATACAGCCCGCACTGCTCACAGGTGAGCGGTCACTCTTGGGTCTGGGAGAGGGTGACATGGCGGTCCTCCACAAAAACAAATGGACAATGAAGAGTAAATAAGATATTTCAAACAATATGTAACATATTCCATATATATATATATATATATATATATAATTAAAGTTTTCATTTGGGAAATTGTCCAATTAGTTTATAAAATGTGTTTCAAATAATAAGTTGATTTTTGGATATTAAAAACCAGGAACACTCTATAGCTCTGAGAAGAAAGATATAATATGTTCCCACCAGCTTGAACCACTGGTAGTACCCATAGGCCTGTCCCATCAGGCAGCTTGTACAAGTGGATTTACTCACATGTATTGTTCTTTTCACTAATAATATTGGAGCACAAGTATTTGATTAGTCAAGGCACAGTCACAGAATAACAAACTTACAGGTATTTCATGGTAAAAGCTGGAGATCAGGTAGAGGCCTGTGACCGTGATCCTGCTCCCTGTCACACAGCTAGCCTGCTGACTTCAGTCAGCCTTGACTGGCTGGGTCCAGATGCTTTTCTTCTGATAATGTGCTGGGTCAATTTGATATTCTTGGATTATGTTTCCCTTAATCAAGAAAATATATTGCTTCTAACTGGCTTCAATGACTTTGGTCGGGGCAAAGCAACCCATTCAAAGATAATTTTAACTCTGCTTTCTCCACTTTAACCCTCTCCCCTCATCCACAGGATGTTACTGTTATGCTAAACAATTCCTTGTCAGTAAATGTATTTAGAGTTAGTTTACCTGACAATGTATGATTTCATTAAATCCATGTAAGCAATCATGCAATGCCTTGTACTTCCTGCTTGCAAACTGTATTTAAACTGAACATGAAACTGCCTCAGTGCTGATGATTTGGCCCTGAGATTACCTTCAGCCCATGAGTATAATAGACAAGTTGTTGTCTAACTCCTTGGTGCAAAGAATCTTCCACTGAGTTTGATATTGGTTTTCCTATAATAATGCCTGCTCTGTTCAAATCCTAGGAGCACAGCTAACACTGATGGTTCAAATTGAGAGGACTCTGACATGTTCAAACTAGAGCCACCTGGCAGTGAGACATAAGACATCATGCCACCACACTGGCTTAAATTGATCTTAAAGTAGTAAAGGAAAAAAATCACAATGAATGCCCAGGATGGATGTGGGAGTGGGAAGAAATCTGAGAGGATGATCAATAGATGCAGGGGAACAAATGAATAGGAAAAATATCTTCTAATGTTTCACAACACAGTAAAATGATGATGGTTCAAAACAATTGCTTAAAGATTTCAAAATAACTAGGAGGGAGGATTTTGTATTTATAAAACAGAAAGAAATGACAAATGTCTGAGGCAGATGTGAATATTACTTCAATATGTACATTTACTGTGGATAATTGAAGAGTATGTTAAAATAAAAAACTACCAGTTCAAAACAATTGCACAGTGATGGTTAGCTAAGATGTTTCAGACAATGTATTACATGTAAATTTATTATGCTTTCACTTTGGATAAGATCCAAATATAAAATCTATCACAAATATTAAATTGATATGAGAATCTTTAAAAAACCAATAAAAATCCACAGGACTGAAAAAAAGATTTGCATCAATTATAATTCAGATAGTTTTGCAAGTTATAAATATTCATGGTGTCTACTAGTTGATAAGTAAAACATACAAAATATTTAAAACACTTTTATTTGCACAACAGTGAAATAGCATTTATGCTTATGAGGTTGTGGTAAACAATAAGTTATGTCTTTTCTGTCAAACAGAAATGTGTCCCCATCTTGGATTCTAGCCAACACTAGAGACCCCTTTCTGAACACACTAAGTTACCATAAGTGCCTGCTCAGTTCAAATCCTGGGAGCACAGCTATAAACCAAGGACAGCTTTTTCAGGAGCCAAGGCTGTCTCTCCACATTTTTATTGATGCTCCTCTCTCCTACTACAACTCTCCAGGTTCTCCTCACACCTCATGAGCTAGCCACTCAGAATGGATTGTGAGCCTCCAGCCTGCCAATGGGAAAGAGGCCAGCTGCTCCTCCTGCATTAGGGAGATTGTCCACCCTGCTCTATCACACACCCACAAGCCTGCCACCTCATGTCTGTGACAAAGCCTTGTGGAGAGCTTTTGGCCCATGTCTGAGTGCATTGTTTCTAGCACTGACAGTTTGAATCTTGGGGCTGATTTCCCAGGAGGTTTAATGATTGCCTGTATTATCAAAATCTATTCCTTTCCTAGGGAAATGGACATTGATGACACAATGTTCAAAACAGTTATTTATTCTATGATATCACAATTCAAACTCCATTGGATCCAAAACCCTAAAGCCCTGAGAGATGGTTGTGAGATGAAGCCTCAGGATTCTTACTTCCTGTCTCTTAAAGGTTTCATGGAATTCTTTTTGAGTTTGAGCAAAATGATGTAGCACTTAGGGGCAAAGATGCAGCCCAGCAGCCCTGCACTGGAGGCCAAGATGGAGAAGACCTCCATGGCCACCATCACCTTCCCTTTGCTGCTGTGATACACAGGGAGGAAGGTGACCCACACACTGCAGAACACCAACATGCTGAATGTCAGGAACTTGGCTTCATTGAATGTGTCAGGCCGTGTCCTGGGCAGGAAAGGCACAGTGAAGCTGACCAGGGCCAGGAAGCCCAGGTGTCCCAGGACACAGTAGAAGGCAGTGAGGGAGCCCTTGTTGCACATGATAATGATGTGGCCATTTGCAGAGTGTGCATCTGTGTTAGTGTAAGGTGGGTTTGTCCCCATCCAGACTCCACAGAGAGTGAGTTGGACCAGAGAGCAGATGTAGTTTGGTGCCCCTGATACCAGCAACCTCCTCATCTTTCTGCCTGGAGCAGTGACCTTAAAGGCCAGAACCACAGTAATGGTTTTTGCCAAGACAGTGGAAACAGCCACAGTGAACCCACGTCCATATGTGATCTGCTGGAGGATGCAGGTGACTGTGTTGGGACGACCAATGAAGAGCAAGGCACAGAGGAAAAAGAAGGTGAGGGAGATGAGCAGAGTGTAGATCAGAGCCCAGTTGTTGGCCTTGACTATGGGAGTGTCTCAGTGCTTCACAATGACTCCAAAAACAACAGCGGTGATGATGGAGAAACACAGAGCCATGCAGGCCAGGGACATTCCCAGAGGATCCTAAAGAGACAGGAATGTTAGGACCTTTGGCAGGCAGTGATTTCTCTCACTGTTTGCATATTCCTCGAGTGGGCACTGGAGACAGTGCTGTGCATCTGGGGAAAGAAAGTCAGCATTTCAGTTTTGTGGATTCCTCCTTGGTATCACATGGATGTCCTTGGTCACCTCTGCACTGTCATTGGGAGTGGCAACTGCCTGTGGGGACACATTAAGACACAGGACAGTCAGAACCTACATTCCACACCAAGAAGAATGCTCAGCAGCAGATGAAAGCTAACCCATTCGGGTGGGATCGGAAGGGCACAGGCACACTGGGAAGGTGTCCCCTTCCATGGTCTGATGTGCTGAAAAGGACTTGAATTCTTACAAACCCTGTCCTTTCCCCCACAGTCTTCTACAGGATAAACCTTCTAAGGACACCCACACTATTTACGTAAGGCAATGAGGGCAAATATTTCTTTGATTTATGCCCAAAATGAAATAAGCTACCTAAACAGCCTGGGAAATCTCAATTTTGATTACTACCCTAACTCCTACTATTTTTTGTTTTGTATATAGCATTGGATCCGGTAGGATAAATCTTCCTGTGTGATGCATTTATATTTCTTTGTAACCAGTCTTGACAATGTTTTTGTATCAGTTTTGAAAATAGTTTGACTGCAGGGAAACTTTTGGAGTTTTGAGTGACATTAAATTGTTAGTATGCAATTAACTTCTTGATTAATAGATACTTTAATATGTTTATTCAATTATTTATATTAGGTTGCACTTTTAGAAGTTGTTATTCATTTGCACTCAAAAGTATCTGTGCACTCTTCTGTAGATTGCAGGTATAAATATCGTACACTTTCCTTGCCCTGTGGTCCCTGCTACAGCTCCTATCGGCTCCTGTGTGCTGAGTGCAGCCAGGCAGCCTGGGTTTATCAATAGGAAATCTGCCCTTCAGTGGAACCATATTTGTGGAAAGAGTCAATGCTGGCCTATATCTGCTTTCAAGGAACTGTTCCCTCTACTCTAAGGCTCCTGTCACAGCATGGCATTTGGAGGCTTTGCCCCCTCTCTTTCCTGGGAGACTAACTCCTTTTTCTGGACTCCTTCTACCCAGACACATGCTCATCAAACACAGGCATCTCTGAATAGAATTATGGGTCTCAATCCTGTGTTAGTCCATTTCCTTTTCCTCTTTTATACACTTGTTTGATCTTTGAATCTTTCCTAATAAAATGTAATTTTTTTATCCTGGACATGTCTGAAGATAAATGTGTGCCAAACAACAACAATAAAATATGAATTATATGGTACTAATGGGATTAAATTATTATAATATTCATTTTTATATTATGAATAGTAGTGGGTTTTGGCATTGTAACTCAACATTTTGGTTTGAAAGTAATTCAGTCTGATTTGATATATAACTACTTATATGTGCATGTTGGGTTAAAGCCATTCTTATGGGAAGGGTTCACTTTTGTAAAAGTATTACGTCTAATATAACAACAAACAGGTTTTTTATATAATTATATCATTCCATATAATATTGTGTTGTAAAGGTCAGGGCATTCTATTGCTATTGTTTATTTAATGCCTCAGAAATTGTGTACAAATTGTGAGAGATATCTCCATGACATTACATGTGCCTTTGCACTGACTCATCATCTGGGTAGGGAACATCCTTGCTTTTGAATTTTCAAGGTGCCCATCATAGCTCTGATGAGTACACACCCTGCACTTTTTGGATGTTCACATATCTGAAATTTCATGCATGGATATTAACATGGCTGTGGTGGACACCTGAGAGTTGATCACCATTGGATATTAAGAAAGAAAGGGGACTGTAAAAATCAGTGTCACACAATTGAATGCCGATGTTTTGTAGTCTGAGTGAATGATTTGGGGATGACAGAGCACAGTGTATGTACTATTGTTGCCCCCGAGTGATGTGTTTTGAAATTTTGTTTTCTTTATTTAATTTCTCTTTGAAATAAAATGGATTTGAAAAAATAAATAATAAAATAAGTGTCACAGTTGAACCAGACAAAATGAGCATTCCAAGTGAAGACATTGAACATGAAATGACAGTGTCAATTTTTTAGAGTACACTGGAAGAAGCCTGGAATGCATGAATGGAGAGTGAATGTGTGCTATGAGCCCACTGCCCACACACTGTGTTTCTTTCTTTCAGAAATCTGAATGAGAAAGAGTTAGCAAGCAGCACTTCTGCATTTTCTACCTGTACTGTTGTAAATGTGTCACTCTGGGCAAAAGGCACAGAGAAAGCAGCAGACAGGTCTCCCTTCCTGTGCAATTTTCCTGAATCCTGCAGCACTGGATACACACAGAAAGGCACAAGCTCTAGGATCAATCCACCCTTGAAAAGGGAACTTTGTCTCAATTACAGACTGGTTATTTCCTAAGATCTGTGGCCTGCTTACATCTTCTTTTCAAGAGAACTTAGAGGGCTGCCATCCTGCTAGGCCCTGTAAGATGCTGGGACTTCATTTTCTGGATACTGTGTCCCTGAACCAGTTTGGATGGTGTCACTTGTGACTGTGAATAAATGCAACAAGTACAGAGTGGCTCAGGATGAGATGCAGATGCAGCCACAGTGTGGCACATTGCAAGTGCTGTCAAAGGTGTGATGTCCCAGATCCCCCGTGCAATTTAGCTTTTGATTCTGCAGAGCCAATGAAGTACCAGCAGGCAAAGGGACCCAGCTTGTGTGCTTTCATGTGCAGGATCCACACAGGCTCCTGACTCAATGTTTAGATCCACAAGGGGAGCATGCTGCCTAAAGCTATCTGCCCACAGCCCTTGAAAAACACCCTCGTTTATCTGGATGGTAGGAAGATGCAACTTGCTTTTGTCCATCAACTTGTCACCCATCTTTGCTCTCAAGGACTTACTTGCCAAGCAGTGGGAGGATGACCTCTGCAGTCTTGAGTGGTTACAAGCAAAGATACGCCCCAGCCCCAAACCCCAAGGACCTGTTGCAAGGTGCAGTGGTTGTGAACATGGAGAATCCCCAAGCCTTGTGGTTGTTTGTTTGCAAGAGGCTCCAGAGAAGGGGAAACAACAGTCCCCCGGGAGTGAATGAAGCACAGTGGAGTGTTGAGAACAGACAGATCCCTAGGCAGGGTCTTTAGGCTCAGGCCTCTCCTGCCAGGACCCTGGGAGGGTGGGGCAGGAAGAGGGCCCTTTGAGCACAGCCCTACCCCTTTGGAAGCAGAAGGAGGTCCTGCCTGGCCCCACAGGAAATGACTGGGCCACAGGGCATCCTGTGGGCACAGAGCTCATCCCAGTGGCCATTGGGTACAGCCCCAGGATAGGGCAAGAAAAGTAAGGAGGTAAGGAAGGCAGAAAGAAAGAGAACTTGGGAGAAGAGTACAGCTTGTGAAAGACTGGATGCGCTGAAGCAGAAAGAGGAGGGGGCCTCTTGTAGGCAGGCAGGTAGGTAGGGTTTTCCCGAAAGGATGTGACTTCTGGGCAGGTGCATTGTGGGAGAGTGGGCAGAGCTAAAGGCATCAAAAGGGCCCAAGCCTTGAGAGCTGCCCTGGGTGTTCTTGTACTGCTTGTTGCCGAAGCATACTTGGATGGAGATTCTGCCAGCTGCTTAGGCCCCATTTGTGTGGGAGAGGAAAGCAAAAAGCGGGAAGAGAAAGGTGAAAGGTTGCTCTCCTGCAGCTCAGTTCTGCCCTTGGAGAAACACCTGCTCTTGTATTGAAGGCTTGGATTGTGGTGACCGCCCTCAACCTGGACTGCTTGGCTTGAGTTGAGCTGTGTGTTAGAGCAAGCGGCCCTGCTAGACAAGCCCAGCACCAGCTGTCCCCGAGGAGCCGGCTTGGTCCAGAGAAGCAAGAGTATCCTGTGTGGTGAGCCAGGAGAGCTGGGCAGGACAGAGATGCTGAGGGCCAGGTTGGGGTGCGTGCCGTGAGCAGCACACAGGCTGCAGGGTCGCCTGCTGCACGCCAGCGACCCCCACAAGCTTGGCAAATACTTAAGGAAGCTCTCATCCCTGCTCATGTCTGTGGAAGTCCTTGAGTGCACCGGTGTGAAAGAGACAGTTAAGAGGTTGCGAAAAGACCAGCAGGTTGGCAGGTTGGCCAGGGCCTTGGGGACCCAGTGGACAGAGTCACCTGGACTTTAGGGAGAGCAGCGATGCAGAAGCCTGCGGTGGACCTGTGCTTCCGCCAGAGGGCTGGCAAGCCTGGGATTTCCCGCGCAAAAATGCAGAGCCAGGGAGCTGGGCCTGCAGCCCTCAGATTGGACACACAGGGCAGCTTCAGCTCCCCACACCTCCCAGCCGATTTGCCATCTGCCACTAGAGCACAGGCAGCAGCAAGATGCACCTCACATTGGCAGCCCCTGAGAAGCTTCTAATCATCACAGCCACAGACATGGCTAGCCTCACACTTCCGGCCCAGATTCTGGGCTTTCTCCGCCTCTGTGCCAGCACTACTATGGCGCCCCAGAGGCACTGGACCCCCCCCCCTCCGTGCCTGAACACAGGCCCACGGAGCACCTCACCCAGAAATTGCACTGCACAGCCAGGTTGGCTTCAGGAGCCCCTATGCAGACAAGTCAATTGGATAAGGAAGCCAGCTGCAGCACAAACATAAACCACTGCAAGATGCCAGGTTCATCGGGGTTCGCTTCTGTATCTCTAGCTAGCAGAATGGCCTTCTATGAGAGCTTCCACTAGTTCCTCTCCAAAAACCGGGACACCATCTATGACGTGAGGTTTATCTCCAATTGTGTCTTTCAACCCCTCTAGCAGCAGTGCAAACCTTACAAGCTCCTGTGCATAGAGTGCCACAATGGAGGTCTCGCTGAAAAGAAAGATCGTTTATGGAAACTACATTGTCGCATACACTTCAAGGACCAAGAGCCAGATTAGCAGGAGTCCTGGTGGGACATGTACCTGCCGCTTTAGCATGCCCCAGCATAGCGAGTCTAAGACATGACCAGCAGGATCTCAATGGCAGGGCCCAGGAGCCCGAAGCCTGACAAAGTCAGCTCATCCCTATGAGCACTGCGCCCACACCAAGGCAGAAGCGGAAGGTTGCATTTGGAGAAGAAGGAAACAGAGGAGGAGGAAGAGAAGAAAGGAGGGGGATAGGAAGGGAAAGGGGAGGAGCAATAAGAGACAGAGGAGCAGAGGGGAACCTAGGTAGGGCAGGAGGTTAAGAAAGCACAAGAGGACCAGCAAGAGCAGCCTCAGCAGCAGAAGCAGCAGCACCAGCACCAGCAAGTGTATTGCTTAAAGTCGATGTCCAGGGGGCACAGCACCGCTCAGGGACCTGAATCAGCCTCACCAGCAGTGGCAGTGACAGCAAAGGATGCTGCGTGAATCCCGCTGCTCAGACACAAACCTGTGCCCATCTCAGCCTTGCCTCACTTGCCATGTTTCCAGGGCCCAACAGCAGGAAGCTTACCACGAAAAAATTCGCACCTCTCATGGCCAAGACCATGCGAGATTACAAGAGAATCCACTCCAGAAGATGAAGCACATGCCTGACTCACCTGGGGAAAATCCAGAGCACCTCTCCCTAGGGGGAAACCTGCACACCCAGTTTTGTGTTTTCCTGGGTGGTGGGCTGGGTTGGGCTGACTCAACTCAATGGGCCTGTCTGTATTGAAGTCCCAATCTTGCACTTTCCCACTGTTGCTTGGGCCCTGGCTATTGTCTTCTTTGTAGCTTGGTTCTCTGCCTGCCTCCTTTATTGAAGATTTATTTCTCCCACCTGCTTATGGACCATGGCCATTCTGAATTCAGATTCCCTAACTTTTGTTTCTAGGAAGAAAGTAATACTCCAAGTCCCACAGGTCTCTTTCCCATCTCAGAGTGCACAAGCCTCAGCCAGACACAAACCCATTGCCTAGAGAGATTGTTCAAAAAAGACTGTGCTGCTAGGCACAATGCTTTTGTGGGGAATGGGATAAACACACAGAGGGAAAGCAGGATGAGGTGCAGTATCGGAGGCTATGCCAGCTGGAAGAGCATGGTATGAGCATGTCGACACACCTACGGTTGAGAATGACCTGGGAACATCTCGTGAAGGAACCAAGTAGAGACCCACCTGGGTCCTTGGCAGTGTTTGCATCTCTTAATCCGTTCATCTACAGGTGTGTGCCTGCATGAACCACAGTTTCCCCTAAAGAATGACAGAAGCATAGTCAGTGGACCAGCCTGGGCTCACAAGGGAGGAAGGCACATGAATCAGGTGCCAAGGGACACTGCAGATGACACCAGGATTTTCTAGAGCCCTATCACAGGAAACAACCAAGTCTCCAAGCCAGCCCTACTTTCCTTCCTAGGAATTTCCAAGGCTTAAACAATCATTAGCCCACCCATGCAAAGCTCCCAGTAGGTGAACTCAACTGCTTGAACACACAAACTGGCCAACCCAATGCTTTGAGCACTGTCCCTAGTGAGCAGGGTGGACCCAAATTATAGAAGAAGGACTGAGTTTGGAAACTCATATATTTATGTGGAGAATACAGCCATATGCTCAAATATATTTGTGTTTTTATTGTGTATGACTTGCAATATCCAGGTTGATGGACAGAAAACCCTTTCATTTAATACTCTTTATACAATTTAAAAACTCAGTAGATTCAATATATTATTCTTCCATACAGTTTTAATAAAGTTATTAGAAATTCATTATTTCTTAAAAATTTTGAAATTTTGATGGTTTTGATCAAGTAGTCATCATTTATAATGCAACTAGATACATTTTCTGCTAGCTACATTTCAAATGCTAATGAAGACAGCAGGCCCAAATCTTCCAAATTGGAAAGTAAGTATTTTTTGAAAATAGGCTTGCTTTAAATTTTAAAGTTCATCCTTAAAAAATCAATGTTTTCTTGCATCTTTAGCAGATCACTTATTACTAACACATCACTTTTTTATTTAAAGAGAAGAAAAAACAGAAATAAGGTAGAGAAATTACAGAATTTTAAAAAAAGATAAACAGTAAGAAATCAATAGTTAATAAATTACATATTGTCATTTTAGAAATTGTTGTTCTAGTTACAAAATTAAAGCATGCAAATTGGACATTAAAACAGTGAGACTGTAAACAGTTCTGTTCAACAATCTAACAAAACTTAGGACTATGGTTATCAATCCTACACATTTAAATTTACATGAAGTTATATCTTTATAGCACTTCCTATGTTTTTAATAGCAATTAAATATTTTAAATTTTATTTAAAGAGAAAAAAAAGAAAAACAGAAAAAAGTGTAGCAACAATACAGAATTCCAAAAGTAAAAAGAGAAAAAAAACTAAGAAATCAATAGTTGATAAATTACATATTGTCATCTTGGATATAGTTATTCAAGTCACAGAATTAAACAATACATAGTAGACATTCAAGCAGTGAGAATGCAAACAGTTCTGCTCAAAGATCCAACAAAGATTCAGCAATATGGTCATCTATTTTACACACTCAAACACATATGCAGTTATATCCCTTAGAGCCCTTTCTTTTCCTCTCTTTTTTTCAATAGCAATTACACATTTTGGTTTTTATTACTCTTTTAGTTGTTATTACTTTTTACACTAGAGACATAATATGATATTTATAAATATTATTCTTATTTATTTCACTAATGAGGATAGTCTCAAGTAGTCTCCATTTACCTATGAAGGCCTCAAGATCATCCTTTTTTATAGCTGAATATTATTACATTGTATAAAAATGCCACATCTTTTTCATCCACTCTGCAGTTGATGGGCATCATGGTTATTTCCAAGATTTAGCTATTACAAATTGTGCTGCTATGAACATGAATGCACATATATCACTTATATGAACTTTTCAGATCTTCTGGGAAAATTCCCCAGGAGGGGGAAAACTGGGTTGAATGGAGCTTCCAATCCTAGTCTTCTGAGAATTCTCCATATGGATTTCCATAGTGGTTGCACCAGTCTACATTCCCACCAACAGTGGAGCAGTGTTCCTTTTTCCCCAAAGCCTTGCTAACATTTGTTATCAGTTGATTTCTTGATGAAAGCTATTCTTTCCAGAGTAAGGTGGAATCTCAATGCTATTTTAATTTGCATTTCTCAAATGACCAGTGATGGTGAACATTTCTTCATGTATTTATTTGCCATTTGTATATCTTTCTCTGAGAACTATGTGTTCATCTCAGATGCCCATTTTTGGAGAGGGTCTTTGAATTTGGGGGCTTGATGTTTTTCAATTCTTTATAAGTCCTTTATCCAAGGGTGGCTGGCTAAAATTCTTTCCCATTCTGTGGGTTTTCTTTTCACTCTGTTGGTGATTTCTTTTGAAATGCAGAAACTTTTCAATAATATGAGATCCCAATTGTTGATTCTTTGAAGTGTTTCTTGTGCAGTTTGCATTTTGTTCATGAATTCTCTGCCTACCCCTATATCTCCAAGACTTCTACCTACTTTGTCTTCCAGTAGATTTGGTGTTTCTGTTTTAATATCTGGGTCTTTGATCCATTTAGATTTTAGTTTTGTGCATGGTGATAGGCATGGTTCTAATTTCAGTCTATGGTATGTGGAGAGCCAATTTTTTCCAATACCATTTATTAAAGAGGCTATCCTTCTTCCAGTAGACATATTTAGCCCCTTTGTCAAATATCAGGTGGCTGAGTGTCTTTGTAGTTGTGCTTACATTTTCTAATCTGTTACATTTATCCTCAGTTCTGTTTCTTTGCCAGTACCATGCTGATTTTATTACTATGGCTTTATAGTACTGTTTCAAGTCAGGAGTTGAGATGCCTCCTGCCTTGCCTTTGTTGCCCAGAATTGCCTTTGCTATTCTAGGTTTCTTTTGTTTCCAAATAAATTTTAGGTGTGTTTTCAATATATCTGTGAGGTATGTCAATTTTATTTTGATTGGGATTGCATTAAATCTACATAACAGTTCTGGGAGTATGACCATTTTCACAATGTTGGTTCTTCCTAGCCAAGAGCAAGGAATATCCTTCCATTTTCTAATATCCTCTTCAGTCTCCTTTTTCAACATAGTATAATTTTCAGCATACTGTTCTTTTACATTTTTAGTTAGGTTGATTCCTAAGTATTTCATTTTTTCGATGTTATTGTAAAGGGCAATATTTCCATAATTTCTCTCTCAGTGAGTTTTTTGTTTGTGTAAAGGAATGCTATTGATTTTTGAGCATTGACTATGTATCCAGCTACTCTGTTAAACTTGTTTATTACCTCTAGTAGTCTTTTAATGGAGTTTTTTGGGTCTTCTATATAGAGTATCCTGTCATCTGCAAATAGTGATAATTTAACTTCTTCCTTTGCTATCTTTATTCCTTTTATTTCTCTCTCTTGTCTGATGGCCCTGGCTAGTGTTTCCAGAACTATATTGAAAAGGAGTGGTGATAGTGGACAACCTTGTCTTGTTCCTGATTTTAAAGTGAAAGCCTTCCATTTTGATCCATTTAGTATAATGTTGTGTGTTGGTTTGTCATAGATGGCCCTTATAAGGTTGCAGTAGACCGTGTATTGTGAGTTTCTGAAGGTTTTTTTATCATGAATATGTGTTAGACTTTATTGAAAGCTTTATCTGCATCTATTGAGATGACCATGTGGCTTTTGCTTTTGGCTCTGTTGATGTGGTGTATTACATTTATTGATTCTCATATGTTAAACCACAGCTGCATTCCTGGAATGAATGCCACTTGGTCATGATGTATAATCTTCTTGTTGATTTGCTGCATTCTATTTGCCAGTATTTTGTTGAGAATCTTTGTATCAATGTTCGTTAGTGAGATTGGCCTATAGTTCTCCTTTTTGGCTGGGTCTTTCTCTGGTTTTGGTATCAGAGTGATACTTTCCTCCAGGGATGATTTAGGGAGGATTACTTCCTTCTCGATTTCATTGAACAGTTTAAGGAGCATTGGCATTAAATCTTCTCTAAATTTCTTTTGGAATTCAGCTGTGAATCGATCTGGACCTGGGCTTTTCTTTGTTGCTAATTTTTTAAGTAAATTTTTAATTTCAATAGCTGATATTGGATTGTTGAAAATTGCTATATCTTCTTGGTTGAGCTTTGGTAGTTCATATGTTTCTAGAAATCTGTTCATTTCATCTTTGTTTTCCACTATATATGTGTAGAGATTTTCAAAGTAGGTATTCATGATCTTTTGAATTTCCATGGGACTGTAATAATTTCACCCTTTTCAGTTGTAATTGCATGAATTTGGGTTTTTTTCTTTCTTTCTCTTGATAAGGTTATCTAGGAGTTTGTCAATTTTGTTTATTCTCTCAAAAAACCAGCTTTTTGATTCATTAATTCTTTGTATTTTTTTTAGTTTCAATTGTATTGATTTCTGGCCTAATCTTTACAATTTTCTGTCTTCTATGAGTTTTGGGTTTTTCTTGCTCTTCTTTTTCTAGAAGCTTGACATGGAGCTAATTAGTTTGCTTATTTGTGTTTGTTCTGTTTTATTGATATGGCTATTTATTGCTATATATTTCCCTCTTAAGACCACTTTCTTTGCATCCCACAGATTACAGTATGTTGTTTCTGTATTTTCATTGAATTGTAGGTATTGTTTTATTTCTTCTTTAATATCATCTGTAGCCCACTGGTTGTTCAAAAGGTTGTTATTTAATTTCCATGTATTTATGCAGGTTTTGCAATTTCTTTTGGTATTAATTTCCAGTTTCAGTGTGCTATAGTCAGATATTATGCATGAGATGATTTCAATAATTTGTACTTAGTTAAGAATATTTTGTGGGATAATATATGGTCTATTTTGGAGAATGTCCTGTGCACTGCTATGAAGAATGTGTATTCTGATGTGGTTGGGTGGAACACTATGTCAACATCTACTAATTCCAATTGCTCATAGGTATATTTCTTTGCTGACTCTTTGTCTAGTTGATCTATTTCTTTGTGACAATGGACTGTTAAGTTCCCCTGTTATAATTGTGTTCTTTTGTATTTGGTTTTTCATGTCTATTAGTATCTCTCTTATGTAGTTAGGTGCTCCTGTGTTTGGTGCATATATATTTATAATTGTTAGTTCTTCCTCTTGAATTTTTCCATTAATGAGTATGTAGTAACCTTCTTTACCTCTTTTAATAATTTTATGTTTGAAGTTAATGTTGTCTGCCAAATAGAATGGTTACCCCTGCTTTTTTCTGGGTTCCTGTTGCATGGAATACTGTTTTCCATCCTTTGACTTTTAATCTATGAGTTTTCTTTTGGGTCAGATGTGTTTCTTGTATACAGCATAGTGTGGCATCATGTTTCTTGATCCATTCTGTCAATCTATTTCTTTTTATAGGTGAATTGAGGCCATTTACATTTATGGATACCACTGATATGTACTGGCTTGACTTTGCCATGTTATGTTCCAGTTGTTAGCTTTCTGCTTTTCCCTTTGTTTAATTGCTTGTCCTATCAGTTGGTTTCTTTTTGTTGTTTTTCTGGGGGTTGTGGTCATTTTTACCTCCGTCTAGTATGTCTTTCAGTACTCTTTCTAATGTTAGTTTGATCCATGTGAATTTCTTCAATTGTCTTTTGTTATGGAAGTATCTTGTTTTTTCATTAAATTTGAATGAAAGCTTTGCTGGGTACATCAGTCTGGGTTAAAAGTTGTTTTCTTTCATGGCTTGAAATACCTCACTCCAAGCTCTTCTTGCCTTGAGAGTTTATGCTGAAAAGTCTGCTGTGAATCTAATGGGCTTTCCTTGATAGGTGAGTTAGGTCTTTTCTCTAACAGCTTTTATTATTTGATTTTTATGTTGCATGTCTGAGATCTTAATTATTATGTGTCTGGGTGTGGATTTATGTTTATTGTGACTGTTTGAGGCTCTATATGCCTCATTTATCTGCATATCAGCTTTTTTTCCCCGTGTTTGGGAAATTTTCTTCTATTACTTCTGTTAATATTTTGGCTATGTCATTTGCATTGACTCCTGCCTCTTCACTGATGCCTATTAATCTTATATTTTTTCTCTTGGCATCATCTTGAAGCTGCTGGATTGTCACTCCATGCTGCTTTGTTATTTTTAAAAGTTCTATCCTTTCATGATCACTAATAGCAATCTTGTCCTCAGAGTCCAAAATTCTACCCTCAGCTTCATTTAAGCAGTTTTGCAAGCTTTGAATAGAATTTTTTGTGTCTTGGATGTCTCTTTGAGTTTGTTTCATGAATTCTGCTTTTTTCTGTATTGTTCATTCAGGGTTTCAATCAGTTTCCCATAATCCTGTACTTTTGTCTATTTCTTCTTTAGCTGCACTCAGCAACTCCTTTACTAAGGTCATTATTTCTGTCTTTACATGGGAGACTACTTCTAATTTGATTTCCTCTATAGCCTCATGGATTTTTTTTATTTCACTCACTATCTTTTCAGAGATTTCCAGTTTGTTACTTTTGGGGTCCTCTATTTCAGTGTCTCCTGTACTTGTTCCTAGATGTTTGGACTAGATGTTTGAGACTGCATTGTGCTTCTTTGTTTTGCCATTTTCACTCTGCCTGGTGTTTTCTTTGTGTAGTAGGAGGTCATCCAGTCTTTTCAGACTCACCAATTCTTACAGCTAGTTGAAAGGGGCTTTACTACTGACTTTATTTACCCACTGTACACCTCTATTTTAGGGGCATATTCACCACTCTGACACATATAATCCACCTTAGTCCAAGTTTTGCCACCTGGGGTGAAGTTCCAATTTTTTTTTTCTGTGCACTGGGATTCTTCCAGAGCATGGGTCAGGGCCTGAGGCAGGATTCTGGGTTCTGTTCACTGCTTTGGGTTCATTGGGCATGGCCCAGTTAGGCCCCATCCCTGTGTGCACCTTGGTGTGCTCTCCAACACAGGGCATGGTCTTATGCCCTGGTAGCAGGCTCAAAGTCCCTTTCCATGCACTGGGATTCTGCCAGAGCATGTGATCAGTGCCCAAGGATGTCTTAGTTACTTTTTACACTGAGATACAATGTCTGACACCACACTGACTGGAGCCTGCTGACGTCTGTTTGGGTGAGGAGATTCCTGAGTCTCTCATCCAGCTAACACAGTAATCCACTGTAGTCCAAGGTTCTGATGCTCCCAGTGATTGATTCTTAGCCTGCACCCAGGTAGGCTCAGAGCTGCCCACCAAAGGGGTGAACTGGCTGCCTGTTTTCCTAGCACTCCAAGGTCCAACATGGTGCATCTAGGATCTCAGGAAATGCTGATATGGTTCTTGCTGTGGGGCAGCTGTGGCTTGCCAGGCCACAGCCACTTACGTGGGTGGCATGCTGGCAGCTGCCTGTTTTCCCAGCACCCCAAGGTCCAAAATGGCATAAGCTAGGTTTGATACCAGGTCCACACAATCTCCCATTGATGCAGGTGCAAAGGTCTTGGAGAAATGTGGGGGTCCTAGAGGGCCTTGGACAGAAGGAGGATCTGGCTAAAGCAACTTGGTTGGCCAGCTGCCCAGTGTGCCCTTGAGCTTGCACTGAGAGTGGGGTGAACTGGGGATTGCCATATGTTCTTCCCTGGAGTTCTCTGGTAAAGAATTTTTTCTAGTCAACCTTAACTCTCTGAGAATGGAGGGGAAAACTACCATGAGTGCACCATGGTACGAACTACAAATTTCCCATGAAGTTGAAGTCCTACTACTTCTCAAATTCCTAATATGAGCATGCATTTGTAAAAATGAGCTCTCTAGGGAAAACGTTTATGTTTAAGCATCCCTTTTCAGAGTCCCTTGTGCCTTCTTCTGTCCCTGCCTTTGCACACACAAAGGAGAGTTCCCTTCAGGGCCATTGGCCCCAGTGTGTCCTCCTGAGTGGACAGTGAGGCCAGGCTGGGACTGTGCCCAGTCTTCTCCACCTGGCAATAAGGCTGTGCATTTGTTCTTTCCTAATCTACCAGTCTGAGACAGCAGGACATAACCTGGGTGGCCCTATCCTCACTGCACTTACAAGTGCTCATGTGGAAAGTGGTGCTCAGTGAAAGGCATAACAAATTATTGTGGGACAGGAAACTTTGTATCATGTGAGACTCCCAAGGAGCTATGTGGACAGCTCTTCATAAGTGGAAGTTTCTCTCTTGGCTGCACTAAATTCTAGGAGATAAAACCATTGGAGGGAAGTCAAGTCGAAATGTAATTTGAATAGTCCAAAGTAGTTGTCAAGTAAGACATGACATCTAAGAGCATCCACTTTTCTCATCCCATGGACCTCACCTGTGACCTGTTGAAGACTTGTCATTTCTGGATTTTGAAGGTAATGGCAGGCAGGATCAGTCCGTGTCACTCAGGTTGTCCTTTTTGGTCACAGAGAATATATTCAAGCCAGGTACTGTGCCTTCTCAAGATGTTTCTGGTCTTCATCCATTTGTTTTCTCATGCAAACTTTTATTTGCATTGTATTACACTCTGGCAAGATAGGCTGCACTTAATGTATGCTGGGGGTGACTTTCAGAAAACTATGTGCTTAAATATAAATTATGTCCTAATTACCTAAATGAGAACTACTAATAGAGACACCTGTATCAAGTTGCTCTAAATATTATGCTTTTCATTTCTAATATAGTACCAAGTGTTTTTGGTTAGTGGCAAGATATCTGGAAATGCACGTACAGTGACAGGGAATCTAAATCCTGAAGATCTAGCTGAATGCTACTTGCAAAGGAACCATGGTAAGAAGAGAAATCTTGGTGAACTTTCCTGATCTTGCTGGTGAGGTCCAGAGAGATGGTCAGATTTGCATCTCAGTGTCATAGGCCACAAACAATGACTAACTATAGTGCCTTGCCTTCTAATTTGTGCCCTAGGCAACACCTAGCATAATTAGATATGAAAAAACATCAGTGCATCCTGGACAAAAATACAGAACACGTGTTTACTTTTACCTAAATCCCCTTATCCACTTCTCTGTAATGATATGGAGTCAAGAGATCTTTGTTTCTCAAAGTCAGTTCCGTGATGTGTTAGTCAAAGCTTACTAGAGTCAGCTATAAAAGTACAAAACAGCTGTCTATGGGCTGGATATGCACAAGATCCAGTCAAAGGCCTGGAGACCATGACAATATCCTGTCCACATCCATATTAGGAGGCTGAAAAATCCTGGATGAGAACAATTGTGAGTAAAAGTGTTACTTTTTGCATTGTTCCAAAATTCCAGCATCCAGGGTCTTCATTGGAAGGGTCTTTCCATGTTCCAAATCCACAGTTCAGCCCATGCTTTCTACCTTTTATTCCCAGTTCACTGCAGTGCATGTGGGGGTTGCCTAATATGAGTTCTAGAAGTGGGACCACTGGTGACACTCTGCATTAAGATCCCATATCCAGTTACAAATGAAGGATGGATGTGCAGAGCTCTGAGCATCTCTAGCTTCACTATTGGTCATTAGCTACTTGGTACCTAAACAGAGATCTGGAGACCAACTGTAGCCCACATTGAGCAGAACCCAGCTATCAGTGTTGCTGAAATCCTAGTACAGCTTCATGGGGAGTGGCCAGCTTCTTAATGTTCCTCTGAGCCTGTCAAAATCCATGGACACTAACAACTTAGCAGTGTGTGCTGAGCAGGTCCTCATGAGAACAGCTGTCCTTCCAAGTTGCCAGTGGGGAGCCATTGTCCCTTCTTAGGCTGCTTATCCATGTATGCCCCATCTGAGAAAACAGTGAGGCCAACACTGCAGGAACAGTTGGAGTTGCTCCAGTGTGGTGCTCATACATCAACTTGGCCCAAAATGATAGTAATTTTGTCCCCATGGGAGTCACACCATAGAGTATAGAGATGTTTCCAGAATTGAGATTCAGGCTTAGTTCATGAATTTTTCCTCATCAGTTCTAATTCTTCATGCTATGGAGAAATTGAAATGTGCCTGTAGCCTGAGTTTTAGCCAAGATAATAACAGTCCTGTCCTGAACAGGGACTCCCCCATTCCACTGAGGGCATGTGTGAAGAATAGGGGAGACTTAATGGGCCTCTTGTGTAAGTTTTTCAGGGAGGTTTAGGCTAAACCAAAGAGCATCAGATGAGTGTTTCCACCAAGAAGTTAGTACTGTGAGTACTGTAATCCTGCACCCAGAGAGGAAATGTGGACAGCTGAGTCTTAAAGGATTCCTGTTTCCAAGTGTTATACTATGAAGTTCAGGAAAGGTGACCCTGTTGCCTTATGCTGAAGCTTCATGGCACCATAAGCTTTGGATTCTTTGGTGCTTATGAACTACTCACTAATCTGAGTGCGCATACCACTGTCTTCTAGGAATCCTGTTATGAGACTTACGGTGAAGTGTTAAAATAACTTCCCTCCTCTCTGAGGATGTAAAATTGCAGTGGAATGGAAATTACCTGAAGGAGCACTGATAAAGTCCTACAGATCCTGAAGAGGTATAAAAGGGGCAATGATGCCCCATAAGTCTCTTTGCTGCTGTTTCATGACTAGGAAGTACATGTCTTCAGATTGGTTTTGAAGATATACAATTCTACATGTCCAAAGGGAAATGAGCATTTGCTGGGTAGGCAGAGTGCAATCCTCAGGGCTTATGATCAGGAAGGTGGGGCCCAGGTTACTCCCTTGCCAGTCCTGACATCCAAG
>PVLA01014259.1:0-31675 GCA_004027455.1 Hydrochoerus hydrochaeris
AGCAGAGACACATTTTTGAAGGATGTCGCTGTCCAGGAAAGCCAGACGATACAACTTGGGGGGGGGGCATCCTGTATATGATGGGGGATAGGCAGGGAGGGGAAGACCAACCACTGGGACAGCGGCACAGATGGCCACACAGGGGCAGGAGCCCGCATCGGGGCAGAGCAGGGAGGGTCAGCAGACACTGGGATGTGTGAGATCTACAGGAGTTTTTAAACTCAATAGCCAGGTGTGGTGGTTCACACCTGTACCCCAGCACCCTGGGAGGCTGAGGCAGAAAGACTGCAAGTGTCAGACCACCCTGGGGGACTTAGTAACTTAGTGAGACTCCGCCTCAAAAACAAATAAATAAGCCAAGGTCGTGGCCCATGCCTGTACTCCTCACTTGGGAGGCTGAGGCAGGAGGGTTGCCATGAGTTTGAGTCCAGCTTGAACTATATAGCGAGTTCAAAATCACCCTGGACTGCACAGCAAGACCCTGTCTCAAAAAACGAAAAAATAAATAAATAAGGGCTGGGGCCGTAGCTCAGTGTGGAGGCCCTGGGTTCCATTCCTCATACAGTAGAAACAAAAAGATGGGATCCACTTAGAATCCCAGCTACTCAAGAGGCTGAGGCAGGGGGATGGTGAGTCCAAGGCCAGTCTAGTGAGATCCTATCTCAAAATGAATCAGCGTGGTTCAGTGCGGTTCAATTACACGTAACGCTTTGCATGAGGGACTGTCACATCGCTCCTGGCATGTATTCACGTGCTTACACACCTACGCTAACATGCGAGCACCAACATGTGTGCACAGGAAGCGTGTGTATCTGTGCACTCGGAAACCCCGCCCCGGAGGGTACAGCTCTCGACTTTGCTTGAGGTCTGCTTTGCTTGGTGGTGCTGGAGGCTGAACCCAGAGCTTCACGCAGGCTGGGGGGTGGGGGGAGCACAGCCCCCCGGGGGGTGCACACCCTGGGAAGTCAGTCCTGAGTCAAGCAAGGCCGCCTCACTGTGGCAACCACAGCACCCAGATTTCCCCGAAGCCTGTATTATCTAATTTCCCCAAAGTCCCACAGTTAGGCCGGGCGCAGTGGCTCTCGCCTGTAATCCCAGCACTCGGGAGGCTGAGGCAGGAGGATCATTGTGAGTTCGAGACCAGCCTGGGCTACAAAGTGAGCTCAAAGCCAGCCTGAACTGCACAGCGAGACCCTGTCTCAAAAAGAACAAAATAATTTTTTAAGTACTCAAAAAAAAAACCCCACAAAACAGTCACACAGTATGACCATTTCCCATACTTCTGGCAGAGTAAGGCTCGGAAAGTGAGTTTTATAATGGAGGTTTATTTTTTACTATGCATTTGTTTGTGGTACTTGGGGTTTGAACCCAGGGCTTTTGTGCTGAGCTACCCCCAGCCCCACCCCCTCGTCCAGATAAGCTAAACCGCTGAACTGCCCAGGCTGGACTTTGACTCCTCCTGCCACAGCCTCCCAGGGTCCTGGGGTACAGGCACACCCCGGCAAGGAGGAGTTTTTGCGATTTCCTGTGCAGCCCCCGGTTCCCACCTCCTCTGTCACAGAGTAGATTATTCCGTCCTCGGGAACCCGCAGAGAAACTTCGCCCCATGGTTTGGGCAGAATATTTTTCTATGTAATGAGTTCACCATCTCTTAAATTAAGAGTCCAGGCGGTGGGTGGGGCCGTGCTTTTCAGGTCTTGAAGTCATTTTACAACCAGACCTACTTCGAGCGTTACGGAGTGCCCCTGGACGGGAATGAGCTGCTGCTGCTGTGGTCCTGCACGGTGTCCATGTTCCCCCTGGGCGGCCTGCTGGGCTCCCTGGGGGTCGGCCTGCTGGTGGATCGCTGTGGCAGGTACACTGCTCGACTGTCAGTGACCCCCGCCTCTCTGGGCAATGGCGCCCCGCAGGGGCCACTGTGACCCTGTCAGAGTCCAACATGAGTCCCCAGCACGCGGTAGACATCCTGACCCCCGGGGTCCCCCTGGACCGTCCTCCCAGGCAGTGGCGTCGCTCCGTCACCGCAGAGCAGAGTCCTTGCTGGAGCTAGCGAGCCCCTGCCTGCCCAGCCCTGGGCGCAGCTGGTCCCAAAGGTCCTGGACAAGTCACCCGAGGGCAGGGCCGGGCACAGCAGGCTCGGAGCTGGACCTCTGAGCTCGGTCAGGCGGGGCCGGGCACGTGCTGTGCCCTCCTATCTGCGTGGCAAACGGTCCTTGCACTTTGCTTGCTGCAGGCGCCAGAGCTGGGGAGGTGTGGGGAGCCGGGTTGGTTCTGTTTACCTAGCGGCCCCCGGACGCCCAGGGCCCCGCCCCGCCTTGGCCCCGCCCCGCCCCCACTCTCTGGCCAGTGTGTTGCAGGAAGGGGGCCCTGCTGGTCAACAGCGTCTTCGCCATCGTCCCCGCCATCCTGATGGGCGTCAGCGGCGTGGCCAGGGCCTTCGAGCTGATTATCATCTCGCGGGTGCTGGTGGGAGTCTGCGCAGGTACCCGGGTCGCACACAGAAGCCCCCGGGATGCCCAGGGCTCCGCGATGCCACCATGGCTGGCAGGCGCGGCCAGGGTCTTCACTGTCCCTGTCCACAGATTTTCCCCCCTCCCCCTCTCCCCCCCTTCTCCTCCCGAATCTGTCCCAGGGCCTTGCAAACCTCTCCAGCCCCCGCCCTTCGTTTAACACAATCTCTTTAGAAACACTTTTCCTTTACGCACAGAAAACCCGTGAGGTTTTACCAGGTACCTCCCGAGAAGGATATAATTTAGACTGAGAATTAGGAGCTTTGGGCAAAGAAATACAGAATTTGGGTCTTGGTCAGCAGGCGAGCAGTTTCTTCAGTGGTTTCTTCTATTTAAAAAACAAAACAAAACAAAAGTTGCCAGCCACACACCATGGTGGCTCACACCTGTAATCCCAGCACTCGGGAGGCTGAGGCAGGAGGGGCGTGGTGAGTTTGAGGCCAGCTGGGCTGCACAGTGAAAAGCTGTCCCCCAAAAAAACACAACAAAAAGCTCTATCATTTACTCACGCTTTAGAAATAGCAGGAAATAAGCCAAAGCAGTAACTCGAAGGCCCCCTAAGACCAAGTCCTGCCTGGGTGACCCTGTCACAGATGGCCCAGACTGGCCCCCAGGAAGGAAAGGCACATTCTCTTCCCACCCTGGCATGTCTCCACGGGGAGTTTGGGACAAATCCAGCCTAAAGGGTCAAGGACACCTGGTTCTGCTCAGTCACAGAGAGGTGACACCTTGAGCGGCTGGGGACCTAGGAGTGGCACTGAATCCATAGGTACTGGAGCTCTGTGGGGCTGGGGACAGACCTTGGCCAGCTCATCTCCCTCCTCTGAGCCAGGTGTGGCCTACAGCGCCCTCCCCATGTACCTGGGCGAGCTGGCCCCCAAGGAGCTGCGCGGGGCGCTGGGGACAATGACCGAGGTGTTTGTCATCTTCGGAGTCCTCCTGGCACAGATCCTCAGCCTCCGGGCCATCCTGGGCAATGCCACAGGTACTTTAGTCGGGGAGGTCACCGTGGGGAGAGCTGGGATGCGGGGACAGGGGGACACAGGGTCCCCACGCTCGCTAGCAGGCTGTCACGGGGGCTGAAGCTGCACATGAAGCTTGGGGACACAGGTGGCCTTGGCTGTCCCCTCAGTGATCTGGAAAATGCCAGCTGGCTTAGCTGCTCTGGGAGCCGTGGCACGGCAGGGGACCTGGGTGGGGGCTGCAGGGGCAGCCACCAGGGCCATGACACGGGCACACGGGTGGCGTCTTCCAGGGCTCTGGTTCTCTGGGTGAGGCAGAAGCAGGACACTGTCCAAGGACGGGGTGAGGGTGTGGCGGGGCCGGGCACAGCTGCAGGCTGGTGCTGATGCCCAGAACCCGGCGCCCCCTGGGCCACGGCCCTGTCCGTGCAGCCCCGCGGCCGTCTGCTTCTGCTCTGTCTCCTCCGGCTCCTTCCCTCCCTTCCTGTCTCATTGGTTCTTCTTTCTCCTTCCTTCCTTCTTTCCTCCACCTCTCTTCTTCCCTCGCTCTCTCTCTCCCCTCTTTCTTGGGATCAAACCCAGGCACTCCCAGTGCTGGGCAAACGCCGCTGCTGCTAAGCTACATCCCTGATTCTTTAAAAAATTTTTATTTTGAGCTAATCTTGCTAAATTGCCCAGACTGGCCTCCAATTTCCAATCCTCCTGCCTCAGCCTGCGGAGGAGCTGGTATTACAGGGGGGTCCCTGCCCCACTATTGCACAGTAGCCGGAAGGGAGGGAGAGGTGGGTGACCTGGGGCCAGGCAGTGACCCGGGGGACCAGGTCACCCCGATGGAGGCGTCACCCCAGGACAGGTGCGCAGGCGCCCCCCAGCCCCTTGCTGCTGTCACTTGCACCCCACGACATCCCCTCCCCGCCACTTTTGATTATTCGGTCACCATTTTCCCAGGTGGGAAACAGGGGTCCGGACAGCTTAGCCTCCCGGCCCCATCACAGCAGGATTCCCGGGGTGACAGGCGGCCGCCTCGGCCCGGGATCCAGCACGTGGGCTGGTTCCCCCTCGCGGGCCCACGAAGCAGCGGCCAAACCAGTGACCACACAGGCCCTGTGAGCGGCCTGGTCACTCCACGCTCAGCCCCTGGGCGGGCTGCAGTCCCGTCCTCCAGGGGGACCCAGCACCAGCCCGGAGGCAAAGGGAGCCCGGCCCTGCTGCCCGGGCTCAAGGCTTCTCGCGGCCCCCAGGCTGGCCCGTGCTCCTGGCCATCACCGGGGTCCCTGCGTTGCTGGAGCTGCTGTCCCTGCCCTTCTTCCCCGAGAGCCCCCGCTACACCCTGATTCAGAAAGGCGACGAAGAGGCCACGAGGCGAGGTAGGATCCTAACCCCACCCCGGACCCGCCCTGCTGCCCGCGACCCTTCCCCTTCGGGACCCTCTTCCACCCAGCCCCCCCAACCCCTCCAGCCCAGGGCGATGCGCTCCTGCCACCCCAGCGCTCTGGGAGGCTGAGGCGGGAGGCTCGCCAGGGGGGGCCCACCCCGGACGCTTGGCGAGCCCTGCCCTGGGATGCACCCCGGGGCGCGGCCGGGACGCCGAGGCAGGTGCGCTCCTCCGCAGCTCTGCGCCGGCTGCGCCGCGGCGACGTGGAGGCGGAGCTGCGGGAGATGCGCGCCGAGGAGCAGGCGGAGCGCGCGGCGGGACCCGCGTCCCTGCGCCGCCTGGCGGCCCAGCGGCCGCTGCGCTGGCAGCTCGTGTCGGTCGTGGTGCTCATGGCCGGGCAGCAGCTGTCGGGCATCAACGCGGTGCGTGCTGGGCGGGGCGGGACCCACGGGGGCTCTGCACGGAGGGCACCCTGCGCGCACGGGCGTAGCGATGCCACCCTCACCCCGGCCCCGCCAGAAGCCGAGGCAGGAGCGTGCCGGCGGGACCTGGCCCCGTATAAGGGAGCAAGAGGGGGCGGCCGTGTCGCGGGGCAAAGGCCCTGGGTCCAGTCGTGTAATCCTCGGGCCAAATAAATAAAAACCCACTGGGAAGGAAAAGGGAATCCAGCCAGGACCGGAAGGCAGAAGTCACAGCCTCTGTCCCGCCTCCAAAGGCCTGCCCCGGGGGGCCGCTTTGCTTTGCCCTGGCTGTGTTCGTTTATCTACTTGGTACCGAGTAGAACCCAGGGGCAGATGGATCACTGAGCCACATCCCAGACTTTTTAATTTCTTTTAATTTTGAGACAAGGCCTCACTACATGGTCCGGACTGGCCTCAGAGTGGCCACCCCCCTGCCTCAGCCTCCCCCGCTAGAACGTTCTTGGCTTCCCAGCCCCTGCCCACAGAGCACTTCCTGCTCACAGCGCTTTTCCCCTTATGCTTGAGACTTGCACACAGAGCAGCCTGAGCCCTGATCACTGTCCAGCTCCAGGGAGGGCAGGGGCCTGGCCCAGGGTGGGGGTGGACTGGACCCGGGATGCCCAGGTAGCACCCTGGCAGCAGAGACTCCATGGCCATGGTTGATTTGCAGCAGCTCGGTGGTGAACAGGGTAAGGCAGAGACAGAGAGGGAGCAAGAGAGCCCGAACAGAACTCCAGAGGGGAGGCCCGAGGATATTCAGAACTCAGGAGCCAGAGGCCTTCAGGTCCATGGTGGTTACAAAGTGAGACTAGGTGAACAGAAGACCAAACCCTAAACCTAGCCCTAGCCCTACCCTAGCCCTAACCCTAACCCTAGCCCTAAACCTAACCCTAAACCTAAGACCTAACAGTAAACGTAACCCTAGCACTAACTCTAACCCTAGCCCTAACCCTAACCCTAACCCTAGCCCTATACCTAACCCTAGCCATTGCTCTAACCCTAAACCTAACCCTAACCCGAAGACCTAACGCTAAACGTAACCCTAAGCCTAGCCCTAACCATAACCCTAAACCTAGCCCTATACTTAAGCCTAGCCCAAACCCTAGCACTAGCGCTAACCCTAACCATAGCCCTAAACCTAGCCCTAAACCTAACCCTAGCCCTAAACCTAACACTTACCCTAACCCTAGCCCTAGCCCTAATCCTAACCCTAAACCTAGCCTTGGCCCGAGCCCTAACCCTAACCCTAACCCTAAGCCCTAACCCTAGCCCTAAACCTAGCCCTAACCATAAACCTAGCCCTAGCCCTAGCCCTAAACCTAACAATAACCCTAAACCTAGCCCTGGCCCTAACCCTAACCCTAGCCCTAACCCTAACACAAACCCTAAACCTAACCCTAAACCTAGCGCGAGCCCTAGCCCTAGCCCTAACCCTGACCCTAACCCTAATTCCGTGGACAGTCAGGACTCGGGAGCCCTGGGCTTTAAGGTCCATGGTAGTTACAGAGTGACACTAGGTGAACAGAAGACCAAACCCTAACCCTAACACTAGCCCTAAGCCTAACCATAACCCTAGACCTAACACTAAAACTAACCCTAACCCTAACCCTAACACTAAGGCCTAAGCCTAGCCGTAGCCCTAAACCTAGCCCTAACGCTAACACTAACCCTAGCCCTAAACTTAGCCCTAACCATAACACTAGCCATAGCCCTAGCCCTAACACTAAACCTAACCCTAAACCTAGACCTAACCCTAACCCTAGCCCTAAACTTAGCACTAACCATAACACTAGCCATAGCCCTAGCCCTAGCCTAACCCTAACCCTAACCCTAACCCTACCACTAACCCTAACCCTAACACTAAACCCTACCCCTAACCCTAGACCTAACCCTAAACCTAGCCGTAGCCCTAGCCCTAACCCTAACCTTAAAACTAGCCCTAACGCTAAACCTAACCCTAGCCCTAAACGTAGCCCTAACCCAAACCCTAGCCCTAGCCCTAGCCCTAACAATAACCCTAACCCTAGCCCTGGCCCTAACCCTAACCCAAACCCAAACCCTAACCCTAGCCCTAACCCTAGCCCGAGCCCTAACCCTAGCCCTAACCCTAACCCTAACCCTAGCCCTAACCCTAGCCTGGGCCTGAAATGACAGGGAAGCAGCACTGGGGAGGCTGAGGCAGGAAGCTGCTGCAAATGTGAGACCAGTGAGTTCAAGACCAACCAGAGCTGCAGAGCAAGACCCTGTCTCAGAAAGACAAAACACCACCATAAAAGAAGCCCTGCCTGGGGACTTCCCTTCTGGTCTCACAGGATAACACAGCATAAGGGAACTGGCGGGGGTTCCGGGTTGGATCCACACTAAGCTGCATCCCCAGGCTTTTTATTACGATTATTTTGAGACCACATCTTGCGGCTGCCCACGTGGGGTTCCAGTTTGGGCTCCTCCTGCCTCAGCCTCCCAGAGCTCTAGAGACTCCCACTCTGTGGATGCAGCGTCACAGAGCCCTGGCCCTGAGTCCCCCGTGTCCTAACCCCACGGCCACCCTCCTGTCCCACCGGCCCCATCCTGGGCTTCCCAGCCTGCATGTCACTGGAGAGGGGAACAGGAAGCCAGCGGCCGTGTGTCCGGCCTTTCCTCACAGCCCGGCCTCGGGTTTTAGATCAATTACTACGCAGACACCATCTACATGTCGGCCGGCGTGGACGCCACGCAGTCCCAGTATGTGACGGTGGGTGCCGGCGTGGTCAACATGGTGATGACCCTCATCTCGGTGAGTGACTGGGACATGACACGACCTCCAGAGGCCGCTGGACCCCGAGGGTCAGGCTCCCCCACCTGCCCTCAGCCAGGCCCAGCCCAGGCGGCCAGTACACCTCAAGTCCAGGCCGCGGTGGCCGTGTCCCCGGTGCGGTGGCCGTGTCCCCGGTGTGACACAGGTGTCGTTTCAGGGCTGAACGCCCGACACCCAGCCCTGGGCCGCGCTTTCCTTTGTCTGCTCGCTTCCTCCGTCCGTCGTTCCTTCCCTCCTTCCTCCAACACGCTTCCAGCCCCCCATCCGTCCCGGCCCCGTAGTGGACCCGACTCCTGAGTGTGGGACCAGAAGGACCACTGTGCCCCCCCCCGCCCACTCCAGCTTCTCCGCTGGCCGCAAGCGCTGTCCCTCCCGGCACTGCCGAGCTGTGGTTGTGCCTCAGGGTCCCCGGGCAGGGGGTGGGTGGCGGGGTCCTGGGGGGACCTGAGGCTGCAGGACTCGGACCCAGAGGAGAGGGCGAGGCAGGAGAGCGGCCGGGGGTCAGGGCAGCCAGGCCGGGTGAGGACGGCAGGCCTGATGCCAGGGGGCGGACGGGGACCCCGCAGGACAGGGGCTGGCAGGGTCCTCACTGCCATGTCCCCGCAGGCCTTCGCCGTGGAGCGGCTGGGACGACGTCTGCTCCTGCTCTCTGGCTACGGTGTCTGCGGCTGCGCCTGCCTGGTGCTGACCCTGGCGCTGCTCTTCCAGGTCCCGCTGGCCCCCCTGCCCGAAGGGTGGCAGATGGGGTGGGGGGGCGCCCACAGAGCCAGCGCCACCCGATGGGTAGGTGGCACCCGGCCCTCTCCTCTGGGGCCAGTGATGCTCCCTATGCCCACCCACAAACAGGCTCAGTGGGTTCCCCAACCTAACACAGGATGTGGGGGTGCATGTGTGCCTGCAATGCCAGCACTTGGGAGGCTGAGGCAGGAGGACCGCTATGAGTTTGAGGCTGGGGTGGTCTGCAGGCTGCCCTGCCCCAGGGGCTCCTGGAAGGATCTCTCTGGATCCCGGGAGTGAGTGGCGATCCGAGCCCACAGCCCCGCTGTGCCGGAGCCGAGGGCACGAGGTCCTTGCGGTCTGAGTTCAGGTCTCTCCGGCTCGGAGCCCACCAGTGTAGGATGGAGGCATAAGGAGCCGGATGTAGAGGACAGTGCCCGGTATGTCCGTGAACAAGGGGCGGCACCCTGTTGGCCATCACTCCTGACCAGGAAAGGGTCACGGCAGCCACCAGCTACTGCTGTCCCCTCCTCCTCCTCCTCCTCTTCCTCCTCCTCCTCCTCCTGCCAAGCCCCTCAGGCCCCTGCGAGGCTCGGCCCCCCACCCCGTGCAGAAGCCGGGACAGCAGTGGGGTCTGACAGCCCTGCCTGCCCCACAGAGCACGGTCCCTGAGCTGTCCTACCTGGGCATCGTCTGCGTCCTGTCCTACATCGCGGGACACTCCATAGGGCCCAGTGAGTGCCGCGCCCTGCCAGCCTGCAGGGCCCGGGAGACGCTGAGGCCCGACTCCGGGGGCCCATGATGTCCTCGGGTCCCCCAGGCCACCTCCAAATGTTTGTCCTCTGCTCTGGGCCAGTACCTCCCGCATTTTTTTATCACATCTCCTAAAGACGCTCAGGAAAGAGCACTTCCGGCGTCTCTTGCTGTGATGAACCCCACTTAACTAACTGCGCCCTCGGCTTTAGGCCGCTCCGTGCCATAGGTCCGTGGGGTTACACGTTCATGGAGGTGTCCAGGAGGGAAAGTGAGGGCTTCGCTTGGGGGCGTCAGGAGCAGGCCCCAAGGGAGGGACCAGGCGGGGGCTGCCACTGCCCAGTCCCAGCAGCATGGGCAGCGCTGCCGCAGCCCAGGAGTCCTGGGGAGTGGAATCTCCAGTGCCCGCTCCGCCCTGACTCGCCCATGGGGCCGCTGCCCCCCGGGAGCCCCCCATCCGCCCTTCTCTTTCTTCTCCTCTTCTGTGCAGAGCTGGGTGGGAGCCAGGGCCTCGGACACGCGAGGCGAGTGCCCACAGCCGAGCTGCCCGCAGCCCCTGGCCACCCTCTGCAGCCCCGCTGGGCCCTGCAGGGCAGGGAGCGTGGACATTACACCCGGGTGGGTCCCCACGTGGACGCTGCGAAGCACCCGTCACCCGTCCCGCAGCGGGTTGTGGGTTCCTCTCTGCTCCCCAGCCACCACCCCCCCCCCCGCAGGCGCGTGAGTCTCAGGTCCAGGCAAGGCGGGCCGGGTCCCGAGCCACGCCCACTGGCCCTGTGCCGTGTCCCCAGGTCCCGTGCCCTCCGTGGTGAGGACAGAGCTCTTCCTGCAGTCCTGGCGGCCAGCCGCCTTCACAGTGGACGGGGTCGTGCACTGGCTGACCAACTTCCTCGTGGGCTTGGTGTTCCCGTCCATCCAGGTGGGCCGCCCTTCACCCACGCCCGCTTCATGCAGCCCTGCCCAGGGGGCGGGCGAGCGATGGGTCCCCCTCTCCAAAGGACTAAACCCGTTCACAGTTGTGAACCCCCATGTGAGACACGGCTGGCTCGAGTTTTTTTGTCGTTGTTTTTGAGACTCACTGTGTAGTTCAGGCTGGTTTTGAACTCATGGCGATCCTCCTGCCTCAGCCTCAGACTGCTGGGATCACAGGGGTGCACCACCTCGGCCGGCCATGGCCCAGCTCTTGAGATGAGCCTGTCCCCCGTATGGAAGGGCGCCCCTGCCCAGGGGTGGCCTCACTGCATAGGTCGGCTCTGGGCTGTGAACCCCAAAGCCGCAGAAAGCAGGAGGGGCCAGCACAGCCCCGTCCCTGTGTCCCTCCTTCTCTCCTTCCGAACCGAGCACAGCAGCCCCGCCCCCGACACAGGAAGGAAGCCGGGGACCAAGGGCTGTGTCCGGGTCGTGGACCCGGTTTCCCACGAGGCGCCCCTCCTGCGTGCCCCCAGGCCGGCCTGGGTCCCTACTGCTTCCTCATCTTCGCCGGGCTCTGTGCCCTCACCGCCGCCTACATCTACGCCATCATCCCCGAGACCAAGGGCAGGACCTTCGTGGAGATCAACTGCATCTTCGCCAAGAGGAATGGCGTGGCCCTCCCGGAGGAGGACCAGGAGGCCGCCGGAGCCGGCCCCCGCCTGCCCACCCCGCCCTCCAAACAGACTGCCCTGTAGCGGGGTGTGTCATCCGCAGGCCGGGTCTGGGTAACCTTTCCTGAGAAAGGGGACCCCCCCACCCCGGCTCCAGGCCTCCAGGAAGGGTGAGAGCAGTGAGACCTTTGTACCCCAAGGAATGCAGAGTTGGGGGGAAGCGGGTGACAGAGCCGTGGCAGGTGCATGTGTTGATAAGACTCCTTGCCAGACCTGGTGGTACACATCTATAATCCCAGCTACTTGGGAGGCTGAGGCAGGAGGATCACCAGTTTGAGGCCAACCTGGGCAACTTAGAAAGACCCTGTCTCAGAGTAAAATAAACAGAGGTTTTAGCTCAGCAGTGTAAGCACCTGCCTGGCAAGTGCAAAGTCATGAGTTCAATCCCCAGTACCAAAAAAAAAAGAAAAAAAAAATCTGTATAAATTAAAGAGGTGGAGATGTAGCTCAGTGTGAACACCCTGGGTTTAATCCCCAGTAGAACAAACAAAAACAAAAATACCTTGATTCCTGGGCTGAGAATTTAGCTCAGTGGCATAAACTCCTGCCTGGCAAGTGCAAGGTCATCAGTTTGTTCCCTGTACCAAAAAAAAAAAAAAAAAAGAGAGAGAGAGGGAAATACCTTGATTCTACATTGGTGCCAAAATTTAAAGATGTACAAAGATACTTTTTCAAAGTAAAATTTGTGAAGTTCAGTGCACTGGTCAGCTTTATGTTACTGTAACAAAACACCCCAGGGGATTCCCTTATAAAGGAAAAGGTTTGTTTGGCTTCATAGTGCTAGGACTTCAGCTTAGCATCAGCCGACCAAGACTGAGCTTCTGGGAGCTGGGGATTTAGCTCAGCGGCATAAGCACCTGCCTTGCAAGCAGGCAGTCGTGAGTTCAATCCCCGGTACCGATAAAAAATAAAAAAAATTTTAAAAAAAAGACTGAGCTTCTGACAAGGGCCACACCTGGCAGCCCAAGTAGTAGACAGACACACAGCCTAGGTCCCACTGTCCCCTCCAGGCTAACCCTAGTAACCTAAGGACCCCCAACCCTGCCATCCCAGTGTCCCCTTGGAGGCCACGCCCTGAGGTCACTTCCTCCCTCCAGGCCACGCCCCTCGAAGGCCCCACCCCACCCCCAGAGTTGCAAACTTGGGCTACTGGGCCTTGGGGACCTCAGATCCAAGCGCAGCAGCAGCAGGGTCGGGGAGTCCACGGCGGCCTAGCCACCGGCTGTACCCAGGTTCCCTGCGGAGAGTGGCCTTGTGGCCTTGGGTGAAAGTGGCCTGGTGGTCTTGGGTTCTCCTGGAAAGTCTGCCGCGCTGCTCCGGGGCCCAGCAGGTGCGGACGCTGGGGTCGCCACAGTGTCGCTGGGATGCGCAGGAAGCACTGGTGCCCCAGCGAGGGGCGCGACCTCGGGGTCCTGAGCGAGTTAGCGAAATGGAATCTGCTTACTGTCCGCTTTGTGGCACAGGGATCGAGCCCAGGGAACCTCTACCACTGAGCCGCACCCAGCCAGCCTCGGCTTTTAGTGCAGTGCCGGGGACTGAACGAAGGTCCTCACACCCAGGTCCGTCGCCAGCTCCTTTTATTTTCATTTTTTATTCTGAGACTCAGTCTCCAGGGGCTGGAGGTGTAGCTCAGTGGCAGAGCATTTGCCTAGTACGCACGAGACCCCCAGTTCAGTCCCCAGTACAAAAAAAATAAAAAAGAAACGTGGCAGCGACACAGTCCTGCTGAGTCACTCAATTGCCCAGGCTGGGCTCAAACCTGCGATCCTCCTGCCTCAGCCTCCCAGAGTGCGGGCTCATTAGCATGTTCCACCACGCCAGGCCCCAGCCCTTTTTAAAAATTGTTTAATTTTAGGCAGGGTCTCTCAGGGCATAGGCTGGCTGCAGACTGCTGATCCTCCTGCCTCAGCCTCTGGAAGAGCTGGCCTTGCAGGCATGTTCCACCACACCCAACCGAGAAAGTGAATTTTTGTTTAAAAATAAAATCTTCCCACAAAAGTAGAAAACACCAGATCAGAATGACTTCAGGGAAGCCAACGAATCTGTTAGACCTTCGGGGAAAGAATAACACCCATCTGACACGAGCTCCAAATAACACCCATCTGACACGAGCTCCTCCAGGAAAACTGCTCGGGAACCGAGGCGGAGCGGGTCCCCCGCTGCGGCGGAGGCCGAGGCCCCTGAGGCCCGTATTCAGCAAGGGCTCGGCGCGCGGGGTTTTGCAGCGTCCTGCCCCAGGGTTGGTTCATCGCGGGGTGGCTCGAGCTCCGAACCTGACCTGCAGATGGCGCACAGTTCGGAATCCAGCGGCTTGGGCTGAGCCGAGGAAGTTAAGGAGCCGCCCCGGGCCGGCGAGGGACGCAGCGCCCCTGGGAGACCACGCGAGTCTGAACCCACGTGGGCGGAGGGCATTGACCGGCTGTGCGTGAGCTCCGGGCTGGGACACCGCGCGGCCCTTTGAGAAACAGCTGCAGCCCCGAGAGTGCCAGATACAGAACAAGGAGCCTGCGCGCCGCCCAGGTTGACCCGGCGACATCGGTGGAGACGTCTCTGCAAGAGCTCGGACACGCGTGTCCCCAGCGGCCCCGTGTAAGAGCCAGAAAATGGGGAGTGGCGTAAAAGCGCACAGCGCGCGTGGGTGAGTAGACCTGGAACCCTGGTAGGCAGGGCCGAGCCCAGCCCTGAGCAGATGTGCACAACCGACCCCCCGAACAACGCGGTTAAAAGTCAGATCCGGCCTCCTGTGATCCCAGCCCTCAGGAGGCTGAGGCAGGAGGATCGCTGAGCTCAAGGCCAGCCTAGACCTTACAGTGAGACCCTGTCTCAAAAAACAAAATAAACAAAAATGAAAGAAATAGAAGGCAAACCAAAAAGTAAGTACATCCTATATTATTTCAATTAGATGAAGTTCTTAAAAATGCAGACTAATCAGCAGTGACGGAGCAGACCAGTAGCTTTGGGCGGGATGGAAGTATGTTCATGGTTTTTTGTTTTGTTTTCTGCAGGACACGGGGCTTTCATACTGAGCCGCGCCACACACACACACACACACACACACACTGGGCCTGTGTGATTTTTGAATCGTGTTCTAAGGCACTAAATCGCCCAGACAAAGCTTGAACTTGCAGTCCTCCTGCCTCAGCCTCATGCTGCACTGACTACAGACAGGCAGCACCGCGACACCTGCTGGAATGCGCATTATCTTGAGTGTGGCAGTTACTGCGTGGGCACATATGGAAGTCACAAACCAAACCGTACATTTTAAAGAAGAGAAGCCATTAAGCTAAGCGTGCTGGCACCCACCTAAAATCCCAAACAGAGAATTGTGAGTTCAAGGCCAGCCCAAAGTACACCGTGTCTCAAAAATCAAAGGAGAGAAGAAGAGGCCAGACCATGCCTGCCTTCCCGTGAGCCAGCCGGCGCCCGGCCTGGGAGACAAGGTGGGAGCCCTCCCACCCCGCACCCTGTACCCCGCAAGCGACCGGCTGATTCTGAGGGACTCAGGCTGGGAGGAAACCAAAAAAAATAACTTGATGCTTGTAGTGTTTGACTGACTTTGCAGGCCTAAAGCTGGTGGTCTGAGCATCTATTTGGAGGATAACAATATGCATTACAGCAGCTGTGGGGGATTTCCTTCTGTCTTGTGTTTGAAATCCAATGTTTTGTTCTATTTCATTGTTTTGTTTTATTCCTATATCAGCAAACCTGAGCAACTATTGCAAAGATAACAATATACAATATAACAACCATTCTTAAAGTCCTGTCGTCGTGTTTTGAAAACCTATATTGTTTTTTGTTGTTGCTGTTGTAGTAGGTTTGCTTTTGTTGGTTTTTTTGGTTAGTTGCTTATTGATTTTTCTGGGTTTTTTTTCTCTTTAAAATAAAAAAAGAAGACAGAAAGCAATTAAAAAATATCCTTTAGGGTCAGGGCTTTAGCTCAGCGGCATAAGCCCTTGCTTGGCAAGTGTAGGGTCACAAGTTTGATCCCCGGTACCAAAAAAGAGAAAAGACATCTGAAAAAGACAAAAATAAAAACAAAAATGCAAATTCTGTCAGAGACCGCGCGTCTCTGGGCAATGGCCCGCTGTGACATGACAGTCAGAGTCCCTCACGAGTCCCCAGCATGGTAGACATCCTGACCCCCGGGGTCCCCCTGGACTGTCCTCCCAGGCAGTGGCATGGGGACAGTGTCCTTCCTGGACCTAGCGAGCCCCTGCCTGCCCAGCCCTGGGCACAGCTGGTCCCAAAAGCCCTGGACGGGTTCACCCGAGGGCAGGGCCGGGCACCTCTGCAGAGCAGGGTGCACATAGGGGCTGCAGCGCGGAGGCCCAGGCGCTGGGGGAGGTGCGGGGAGCCACCCCGGGAGCCCAACCCTTCTCCATGCCCTTTCCATGTCTGAACCCCCAGTGCTGGAACTTGGGCGGTGGAGGGAACTTTAATGCAAACTGGCCACCACCCCATGACATGCAAGAGCCTGGGCCTGGGCCTCGGGGCTGCCTGCTGTCTGGTGCGGGGCTCCTGAGGTTTCTGCGGGGATGGGCTGTGGGCTGGCGGGGGTGCAGCAGCCTCGGGGAGCGCATGAGGCCCGAGTCCCCCTTGCTGCCACTCAGAAAGCCACACTGTGAGTTGGGCTGCAGCCCTGGGCACCCCAGCAGAGCTCTGTGGGGGCACCCAGGGTTTCCCAGGGCTCACTCCCTGGGCGTCACTTCCAGGAACCCCCTTTCCCGTTCTGTCTGAGAACCCCCAGCATGGCTTATTGCCCCCCCCGCCTCTGTAAGACACCCCTAGACCCTGCGCTGCCTCAGCCCGCCCCAGCCGCCCCAGGCCCCCCAGGCTCCGGCGTGGAGGCCTCAGCAGTCAGGCCGCTCACCCCAGCCACACTGGCACCTGGCAGCTTGGACTCTGGGCCCCTCCTGACTGCTTGGGGCTGGCTCTGTTCTTGGAGCCTATTCCTTGCCTTCTGGGCCTTTCTTCCAATCTGGAGAGTGGGTTATAACCGTACGAGCCTCAGTATTCGCCTTGCAGGGCTGTTGGGAGGACAAAGGGTTCCGGTGGCCGAAACTGTTCCAAACTTTTCTTTTGTCATACTAGGAGTTGAACCTGGGTGGCGACACAAAGCCCCTTCCGAGCCCTTTCTTACATTTTTGATACAGGGTCTCAAACTGCCCAAACTGGGCTCCAACTCCTCCCAGGGCCCTGCAATTACAGACACAGATGTGAAGATGCTTTCAAATTTGAGCCTCGGCAGTGGCCTAGGACAATCCCTGTCGCTCCCTAGAGCCATCCGGGGACCTGAACTTGTCCTTGATATATGCAGATCTTTCCACGGGACCTTTACAGGTCTCTGGGCCTCAGTTTACCAACATGAAAAGTTGGAAGGACCGAAGCGAAGCGCTCCTAGGTCCTCCAGGCACTGGCCCTGTGGTTCTCACCGTGGCCGCTGGAGGGCAGCACGTCCCCAGGGGAAGTGAGCGGCGCTGCTTGCAGGAGGGGATGCGGGGTGCTCCCCCCTGCAGCGACCTAACACACACAGTGAGCCCTGAACCAGCTGTGGCGGTGGAGCTGTAATCCCAGAGGTCTGGGAGGCTGAGACAGGAGGGTTGCAAGTTTGAGACCATTCTGGACAACTCAATGAGCCCCTGTCTTAAAAAATAAAAAGGGGCCGGACCTGGTGTGATCCAGCACTCGGGAGGCTGAGGCAGGAGGATCGTTGTAAATTCGAGACCAGCCTGGGCTACAAAGTGAGCCCAAGACCAGCCTGATCTGCATAGCGAGACCCTGTCTCAAAAAGACAATAATAATAATAATATAGTGCTGGGCACATAGCTCAGGGGAGAGGTTCTAGGTTCAACCCCAATACAAAAACAAAAACACAAAACTATTATCACTAGAACCCTTTTGTCTTTCTCTTGAGTTGATTTTTTGGGGTTTTTTTTTGTTTTGGTTTGGTTTTGGGGGGGGGCATTTAAGTGAGAATCAGCTAACTTCCTCCTCTGTGCAGTTTGTAGGAATGAAATTTGGAATTGGAAATTAACCATAATCACGTAATTAAACCAGGACAGTCACAGCTTCCATAAAGTGACCAAAGGGGCAGCGCAATCTCAAACTTTGATTTTCCTCCTTCCAGTGAGTGAAGGTGGAACGAACATAACTGCCTAGAAAAGAAGGTGACGTGTTTAAATGCTGAAAAAGTCTAGCTTTTTGTTTGCTTGTTTGTGTTTTTTTGAGGCAGGGCCTCACTATGCAGCCCAGGCTGGCCTGGAGCTCACGGCCATCCTCCTGCCTCAGCCTCCTGAATGCTGGGACTGTTTTTATTATTTGTGTCTCCTTTACTATTACAGCAGCAGTGTTCTTCCTTCTCACCTAAGTGGGGCCCCTGCTGGGAGCCCCCTCCACAAGTGTGCAACAGCTCACACACACATTTCACACCCGCCCTGTCTCCAAACAGACCCTCAACATTCAAATGGTTAGACCGGGTCCGCTGTCTGCTATTTGAGAAGTAAGCAAGCCTGACTGGCTGACATTTACTAAAACCTTGAAGAAAACTTTTTTCTTTTAGCCCTGGGGGTGAAACGCAGGGTCTTTGCACTGAGCTACAGCCCCTGCCCTTTTGATATTGAGACAGGGTCTCCTAAGTCACAAGTTGCCCGGGGCTCTGGGGCTGGGGATTTAGCTCAGCGGTGTAAGCACCTGCCTTGCAAGCACGTAGCTGTGAGTTCAATCCCCGGTACCGATTAAAAAAAAAAAAAAAGTTACCCTGGGCTCAAACCTGCCACCCTCATGCCTCAGCCCCCTAGAGATCTGGGATTACAGGCCTGTGCCTCAGTGCCCCATTTAAGAACTAAGCCGCCAGGGATGCAGCTCAGTGGCCCAGCACCTGCCTGGCAAGTGTGAGGTCATGAGTTTGATTCCTGGTACCAGAAGAAGGAGAAGGAGGAGGAGGAGGAGGAGAAGCCATCCAGGAATTCTCAAGCTTTTCTTACTTTCCTTCTTCTTAGCAGCGCTGGGACGGAACCCAGGGTCCCCTGCATACTAGGCTGGTGCTCACCCCTGAGCCACACCACACCCCGCTGACAAAATTTTAAAAATAGAAGTCTTTCTGCTCCTTGTGTTTCAAGCGGATAATCCCCTAGTCACTCTCCTGGCTGTCCCCAGTGATAAAGGGGCCATGCCTTGCCCCCAGCCATGGTGTCTGCTGAGACAGCCAGGGTCCCCTCAAGCTCACAGTCCACTTCCAGGGCAAGAGAGAAGATGGGCTGGTGGCCTCTGTCTGTGATGTAGAGGAGCACAGCAAGCAGTGGAGGCCCACACCCTCCAGTCAGAGCACGTGCAAAGGGCCTGTGGCCCAGGTGTATGAGATATGGCTAAGCAATACCACAGACCAACAGGGCAAGGGGTGAGCTCGTGTCCAGAAAGCAGCCAGGGGCCAGTGGTGCAGCCCACAATTAGGGCTTTGGATTTAGTCTCTGTGATGGAAACCACAGAAGGGCTTGAAGCAGGCAAAGAGCATGATTCGGTTTGTGTTTTAAGGGAATAAACAGTAATAAAGAATAATGACTACCCTTGAATCCATGACCTGCCTTTGGCTAGAAGTCATTACAGCCACACCAAGCATCCTGGGCTCCCTTCTCCCGTCTCACTTCTTTTTCTGTTTGCTTTGTTTTGCTTTGTTTGAAACGGTC
The DNA here is from genome assembly GCA_004027455.1 of Hydrochoerus hydrochaeris. NCBI lineage: Eukaryota > Metazoa > Chordata > Mammalia > Rodentia > Hydrochaeridae > Hydrochoerus > Hydrochoerus hydrochaeris. The sequence continues at coordinate 18,898 of PVLA01014259.1, forward strand.
TCACCATGTAGCCCAGGCTGGCCTCAAACTTGTGGCAGTCCTCCTGCCTCAGCCTCCTAAGTGCTGAGATTACAGGTACAGCACTGCACCCAGCTTCCAGGATTTATTGGTCATTCCTATATCTCCTTTTGCTCTTGTAACTCATCAGCTCATCCCCTTCTCTGAGTTTTCTCTCTGGCTTTTCCTCCTTTTGCTGTAGATTTTTTTTTGTCTAGCCCAGAGGCTGATTCATTCACTCGGTGCATTTTACCTGAGTACCTCTAGAACCAGGTGTTCACAGGTCCCTCGGGTTTGCTGTGGGGGAGGAAGAGGCGAGGGAAGAGGAGTCTGGGAGGCAGTTGCCTGAGGCCTGGGGTTGGGAGGGTCGCATGCCTCACTGGTGCCTATCCAGTCGGGGACATCAGCCAGCAGTGACTCCTGCGCCTCGCCTCCTGGTGGATGTCAGGGACCCACGGTGGCCCCAGGCTGGCACCCCTGGGTGCAGAGACTGCAGACCAAGCCTCCTGAGCTAACGGCCCGGCTCGGCTGGGAGTGTGGCCTGGCTTAGTCCCAATGGCCGAGGGCGGCTGCAAAGGACGTGGCCACCCAGACTCTGCGGCAGGGCTCTCATGTAAAAGAGGCTCTGTGATCCCTGGCTGGAAAAGCCCCGGGACAGTGACTCTGAGAGTGTGATTGGACGGGAAAGACAGGACCAAGGCTTGATTCATTCCTTCCGGGACAACAGAGTTAATAGTGTGTCCCAGCAGCCTTCTCCCCGAGCCATGCTCCAGCCAAGCTTGTTATTTTTGAGACAGGGTCTCAAGCCTGGCCTCAAATTTGAGGTGATCCTCCTGCCTCAGCCTCCCAAGTGCTGGGCTCACCGATCTGCCACCACACCCTGATCTTCGGTTTTTGGAGGGACCCCTCATTCCTGAGCTCTTTCAGCACGGTTGGTCCTGGGGTCTTCTGACAGCTGCGGTCTTCAACGATCTGTCGCTCTCCAGCCTTCCTCTCTCCTCACCCCAGCCTGGAAACACCCCTCCCTCCTTGATCCCCAGCCCTCGCTGGTGCCCGTGGAGTGGGGTGAAGGGGACAATATCTGGAGTGATACCAAGGCACAGAGACAAGAAATTTTAAAATGCATTTCCAAAATCATTTTATTATACCTGAATGCTGCAGGGAATTCAAGCTGATTTTTTTTCTTTTTTTTTTTTTAGTGAACGTTACTTAATAATTTATGAACATAATTTATGTACAGCGTGATACATTCATGAGACATCGATGTGTGCAGCTGAAGGCGTGCGTGTCATCGCGAGGCCATGGTCATGGTCACGTCTATTTCTGTCCCCGCTAAAGCTCCCCGCGTCCTCCTGACCCGCGAGGTCACTGCTGCCCTGTGCTGCTCTATTATTAGGCAAGTGAGTGCTGATTTTTTGAGGCGCCCGGAAGAGAAGCGCCCGGCCCAGCCACAGCCCGGGCCTCCGGGAGGGCAGCTGAGTCCAAGCCCCACGGCTGCGCCGTGGCTGTGTCAATCAATTTCCATTGGCGATGTCAGCCTCGAGTCCCTCCCTGTCCTAATCAGAAGTCCAGCCAGTGTCCAGGGCACTGTCCCGGACTTCTCCGAACCCGCCGCTCGCTAGGCCTGCCTCTTATCTCTCCTCTGCTCCAGAGCCCTGGCCAGGTGCTGAATGCTGTTCTGGATTCCGTGCAAGTAGGACTTGATCTCGGAGCCTAGAGATCACACAGGGAATAAAAAAAAAAAAAAATTAGTTTGGCAAGGCCAAAACATGGAAGGCCCATCAGCTGTGGTGTCACATGTCTGTCATCTCAGCACTTGGGAGGCTGAGGCAGGAGGGTCGTTGTGAATTCAAGGCCAGCCTGGGTTACAAAGTGAGACTCTATCTCTTAAAGATAAAAAAAGGGACAGGGTTCTCAGCAGGGACGGCCACACAGGTGCAAGCTGAGGGCAACACGAGCACTTCTGTCCAGCACGGGGACTGAGAATATATACCTGAGGTCCCTCGTGTTGGTAAGCTGGTGGGAACAGGTTGTGCAGTGTGGTACATGAAACACCACACTGTGCTGGTGCCAATTATGAGAACAGCAAAAATTAAAAATTAACAGGGATGCGTCTGGGGATTAAGCTCAGCGGCATAAGTGCCTGCATTGCAAGCACGTGCTTGTGAGTTTGATCCCTGGTACTAAAAAATAAATAAATAAATAATAAAATTAAAAGGGAACCTGGAAAAATCTATACCCAGGAAACAGGTCCGTGAGTCTGTGCTCTCTCTGCATAGCTAGGAGAAACCTGGCCTGTGTCAGAAGCCGCCACCCTTTGGGGAAGGAGGTATCTCACTTAGCAAGACCCTGTCTCAAAACTAAAAATAAAAAATCTGTGTGTGTGTGTGTTTTGAGACAGGGTCTTGCTACGTAGCCCTGGCTGACCTTGAACTTGTGGCGATCCTCCTGCCTCAGCCTCCTGACTGCACAGATGACGGGCACGCGCCACCACACCTGGCAATATCTGTATTCTCACCACCACAGCAATAAGACCAGCCCAGATCCCAGCTGCGACCTCGCCCAAGGGTCCAGCAAGATCAGGGGAGGCGGGACACTCCTGCCACCCCAGCATCCTGGGGTCCCATGCTTCAGGACCACGCAAGCACAGGAAAGGGTCCAAGGTCTCAAGGACCAGCAGCAGCGGGGTGGGGTGGGCTGGGGGGACTCACGGAGGAGCATAAGGTGCCTGCGGGAGACCACAGGGGCCAGGTCAGGGCCATCGGTGTGAGCCTCTGCTCCTGTCACGGTCCCTGCTCACCTCCCTGTGCAGCCCAGACCCACGGACAACAGTGCTGTAGTCCCCTCCTTGTCCCAGGCCCTGTCCTGCACCCCTACAGCCCCCCACCCACAGGGAGAGCCGGAGCGGCAGGGAGGGGCGTGGGGGTGGCGCCCGCACTCACGGAGGGTGGGGAAGTACTGGAAGTTGGCCTCCACCACCCTGTCATGCAGGGGCTGGGCCCTGCGGTAGCCGTTATGTAGCGTCTTGTTGTCGTGTGTCAGCAGGGAGTTCTCGATCTTCCAGACCTGCGGGTGACAGGGGGCCGGTGTCACCACCAGGAGCTCGGGCAGCACTTGGACCAGCACTCCTGAGAGCCCAAGTGCCAGGCACGCTGAGGTGGGATCCAGAGGTGCATGCTAGCCGGGTGTGGTGGTGCCTGCCTGTGATCTCTGCACTCGGGGAGGCTGAGACAGGAGGATTGCTGTGGGTTGGAGACCAGTCTGGGCTACACAGGGAGCCTCTGTCTCAAAAAGCCAAGAAAGAAACAAAAGACAAGAGAAGAAGACACACTGTTGCTGGTCTCCTCAAAGTCCTCCCCTTCACTGTGAGCACACTAATCCCATCTCTCTTGACTTTCTCAAGCGGTTCTGGGAGCATTCTTTCCCGAGTGTCTTTTCATGGCATAATCATTTCAAATTTTCAGTCAAATAAAACATGACAGTGGTGGGGGATGTAGCTCAGAGGCGCAGCACCAAACTCAAGGTCCTGAGTTTGATTCCTGACACATGCAAAAAAGAAAAAAAAAACACAAAAACCGTGACAGTGTGTCATCATCATCCACTTGTTCACTGTGTGACCAATGGCTTCTCCCCAAAGTTAAAATGACCACGAAAGGTGAATGTTTTGAACCAATTCAGGGTATTGAGGCAGCAACAACAGCGCAACTCAAGACACTCAGGAAAGAGGACTGCAGAGCTTCTGCGGAAAGTAGCAAGAAAAATGAGATGAGTATGCTTGAAAGGAAGGAGAAGATTTTGAGGGAGATTCATGGTACTGTGTCTTAGCCAGGCATGGTAATCGGGAGGCTGAGGCAGGAGGATCTTTGCAAATTCAAGACCAGCCTGGGCTACACAGTGAGCTCAAGGCCAGTCTGAACTGCATAGCGAGACCCTGTCTCAAAAGGACGAAAATAAATAAATAAATCGTGGTACTGTGTCTTTTACTGTAAAGCATTTTTAAAATTTAATCATCGGGTGTATTTTTGAGCTGCCTCCAGTTACACAGCTCATCTGCTTGTTCATTCCAACATGCAGGGAGAGAAGGAAGTAAACAGAGACACTTCAACCGTGTGCTCATGTTCTGTCCTTCCGAACCTGGCTGACGGCTCTGTGTCTCCCCACCCCGGGGTTCTGGCTGCAAGTCTAATATGACTCAATTTCCCTCACTGGGGAGCAGGACCCAGTCCCTCCTTCCCCGGGTCAGATCAGCCCTCAGCCTCATGGGTTCTCTTTACGACTGCTTGCTTGCTTGGATTCTCAAACCTTTTCTTGGTCTTTCATGTTTTGTGCTTTCACTGGGATGTGTTTAGTGTAAAGTTGGTTTTGGGTTTTTGGGGTTTTTTTTTTTTTAGAAAGGTTCTCACTCTGTGGGCCAGGCTGGACTCAAACTCACTACGATCTTCCTGCCTCAGCCTCCCCAATGCTGGGATAGCAGGAGTGTGTCACTACACCCCACGTTTTCTTTGTATCATATCTGTAAAAAGTTCTTTTATGTTAACATAGAACCTACAGGGCTGACTCTTGAATTCCAGGCTGACTCTGGATAACTGGACCCCAGACTGACTTCCCACTGTGTGGAAAAACCTTGGCACACGTAAGAAGATAACCGGTCTCATTAACCACGTAGCGGCAAATAGATTTGCTGGATGCAGGGTTTGCCAGGCTCCACACAAAGGGAATTTACAATTTTAAATAAAAGCCTGCCAGGAAAGGCTGCCAGGGCCAAGCCAACATCCGGACCACCCTGATAGGAAAACGTCCTTCCTTTGTGTAAGCTTGTCTGACATGTGGCCTTAAAATGTAACTTGAAATGTTCCTTTGTGTAACCCTGGTCTTTAGGACCTTCGTATAACTGATGACCTTATGATGTAACTTAAAATGTAACAGGACAGTTTTTTCCTCGGTGTAGCCCTGCTTTGCAGAGCTGAAGGCCTTACAATGTAACCTAACATGTTTAAACTCCCTTAGCAACCCATGATGTCACCCAACCCTCCAAATCACAATGCACAAAATCTGCCTCTGCACCACCCCCTTGCTTTCTCCCTAAAAGCCCTGAAAAACCCTGCCAGGCGGGGCTGACTGGGAGAAATCTGTCAACTGGTGTAATAAGCTGCCTCCTAAACCTCTTCCTGCGTTGGGTCTGTTTTCTGCAACGCTAGCACAGCACTGGGGAGGACACCCACAGTGGCAAGGGAGCCTCGGTAGCCCTGCATGCTGCAGATGCCACTGAGCCCCGGGTGTCAGCCCCAGGAAGCCAGAAGCCCTCTCAGTGCCCCCCCTCCAGCCTGGGCCAACTCTACCTGCGCCCGGGAGAGCTTGACCGAGTCCTCCAGCACGAACCAGCGCACATTCTCCGTGCAGGGCGGCGTGGTGAGGGAGCCCTGGTAGCTGTAGTAGTGGAAGAGGTCCTCGGGCAGCATGTCCTGGATGGTGAGGCCGCTGAGCACCGTGCTTTGTCCTAGCAGGCAGGACGCGAGACAGAGGGACCTCAGGGCCAGCACACTGACCTGCTCTGGCCACTTTCAGAAGCAGTTCTGGAAGTGTGCTTTCCCCAGGGTCAGCAACTGGTTTGTGATCAAAACTGTGGCGAACGCTGCTCCCTGGGGCCACCCTGCCGGAAGGCAGGCTGCAGAACACCCCATGTCCCAATCCAGCTGGTCCACTGGACCTGGCACCGCGCAACTACTGGCTCTTCCCAAGGTCAAAATGAGCATGAAAAATAAACATCCAATTCGATGTGGGACACTGAGGCAGCCGCGACAGTGCAGCTGACCAAACACTCGGACAAGGACTTGAGGGCTGCTTCGGAAAGTAGCGGAGCAGTGAACTTGAGTGCTTTGGGAGCAAGGGAGGGTGCTGAGGGGTCACTGGCGCCGTCTTCCGCCACCACACAGTTCATCGTGCTTATGAGCAGGTTCCTCGGAGTCCCTGGCCAGGCCCAGCAGATGCTCAGCAGTGTCGCCCTCCCTGCACCCTGCTCCGCCCCCCACGCATGCTCAGTCCCCTCCTGGCGTCCTACCTGGGAACTTGATGTTGGCCAGGTGGGAGATGAAGCTGCTGTAGTAGGTGTTTTCAGCGTCATCATTGATCTAGAGGCGAAAGGAGGAGCCATTAGCTGGAGCAGGAAGATGCAGTTGTGAGTTTTCCTAGCAACTCTTGCTAGCTTAGGCCAGTTAGGAGGCGTGGCCTGGCTAGAAGAGGCGGGGCCTATCAGAAGAGGCAGAGCTGTTAGAAGAGGTGGGGCCTATCAGAAGAGGCGGAGCCATCAGAAGAGGTGGGGCTGTCAGAAAAGGCGTGGCCTGGCTAGAAGAGGCAGGACCTATCAGAAGAGGCGGAGTTGTCATAAGAGGTGGGGCCTATCAGAAGAGGTGGGGCCTTCTGAAGAGGCGGGGCTATCAGAAGGGGGGCCGTCAGGAGAGGCAGGGCCTGTCAGAAGAGGCCAGTCGTGAGGGCGTGGCCTGGGTGGGTTTAATCTTCCTCCTGGCTCCTCCCCTCACCCTCCCCTTTCTGGGCACTGTGAACTGACAGCTCTGCTCCGCCAGACCCTTCCTGCCCTGAAGCCGGGAACTATGCACTGAATCCTGTAAAAACCATGAGAACCAAGAGACGCTTCTCCTGTAAGGCTGTGGGTATCTGCTGTTTTGTCCCAGCCATGAGACAGTAACTAAGCCACTGCTGAAAGCTTCCCAGGGCACCTATCTTGTCACCCTCAATACTTGGGACACAGGTTCCGGCCGGAAGTGCTCCGGGTGCCCCCTGCCAGGGCTCTCCTCTTGTAGGCATGCTGGCCTCTGGGAAGAACAGCTGCCCTGGTGGACAGGCTCCATCACCATGGGTCTTTCCAGCCAGTGGTGCCCACTGGATTCCTTCCCGCTGCACATGCCCGGGCAGCCTTGGACTCGTGCCGTCTCTGCTGTGTGCCCTCGAGCAGTTCCATCCTGCTGTGCTGCTCTGCTGCCCATTCATTGTCTTCTTTCAGTTCAAATGCTTTCTCCGCACCCATTCTCCCACACCTCTCGTCTCTGGGGTGCCCCCGTTAGACTCCCAGCTGCCGCTCGCCACCCCCGTGTGCAGTGGATGAACTCACAGGCATCTTGGAACACCTAGCTGAACTGAGTCAGTATTCGGAGGCCCACCTGGGCACTGCTGCCAACAGCATAAACAGAACCAGAGGAGGGAACAGAAGGCTGCTGCTGGAGAAGCTTGTCACGCTGGCTTCCTGGGGGACCCAGCTGTTCTCATTGCCAGAGGAGTGGGGTCCTCTTTGGGGGAGCCCTGGTCCCTACTCTGAGTATCACTTCCTGGCTCCAGAGCAGATTTCTCAGCCTCTGCTGGCACCAGTTTCTGGTTTCCACCGCTGACCTTCGGGCCTGCCGAGCAAAGACCCTTGATACAGACTTGCCTGAGGCATTGCCTGGGCTCCAGACCTCCTGCCGGGCTCCTGCAGGGCACTGCCAGGGGCTCTAGGTCTTCAGCTAGACTCCTGCAGGACACTGCCGCGGGATCCAGGCCCTCGGCTGGATTCTCTAAGTCTCTATGCACAGATCTCTTCCACTCTCGTGCATTTGACTCTTTGGGTGAATATAATAAAATAGTCCTACAAATTCTGTGTCCTGTATTAAATCCGTCCCCTTGCAAAGCCTGACTGCAGCGCCCTGTCCAGCGGGAGCCCAGTGTCAGTCACAAGCTCTCCTCACTGCTTTGCTGTCTTCCATTGCCTTTGCTGCATTTCCAGCAACTTTGCTGGCACTGGGCTGTGCCCAGGTGGGTACCTGGGTCAGATGCCAGGTCAGCCCCACTGGCCCAGCCGGGAGCTCCCGGCTATCCGACTGCATGACCTGATAAAGCCGCCCACCTGGTGACTGCACTCTGGGAGTGGACAGAACAGCCAGGTGAAAAGCCCACGGACACTCGTGCTCTTCTTCATTTACAATCATTTTCACGAGCAAATGCCTTAACTTGTTGTTTGCCTTGGCCCATTTCCAGAGCATTGAAATGATTGGCTTTTTGCTCTTGTTTTTGTTTTTTGTGGTGTTGTGGATTTTGTTTTTAAATAATTTTACCCACTTTAATACTTGCTTTTTGGCAATTCAGTTTCCAACTATCCAGCCCTAATCTTGCCCTCTGGGTCCCGAAGAAACGGCTGCTTTCTTTGGCTGGCTGGGTCAGAGGTTTGCCCCGCCCTTCCCACCTGTCTGTGGCAGGTGAAACCACTGCGGTTTCAGGCCTCTTAAGTCGCCTTTTCCCAGGGCCCGGGATGCAGCTCAGTGGCACAGCACCTGCCTGGCAAGTACAGGTCCTGAGTTCAATTTCCAACACCAAAACCAAAAAAGTCATCTTGTGCCCGGTAATCCACGCTCCCCAAGGTTCCCAGCCCAGAACGGGGGTGCTGGACCTAGGGTAGGTGTTGGTCCCCCATTGAATCAGCTTCCCCAGGATGGGGAGCTCAGGGAAGGACGGGCAGAGACCCGAAGAAGACCATGGTCTACACCCGACACTGCCAAGCCATCCGTCTACACCGCCTACCTCCACGAAGGCAGCCAGCACCGCCAGGCCATCCGGGGCGTCTTTGGCTATGTCATAGCTCTCGTATTTTGCGTTGTAGTGAACCACGTGCATCTGCAGGAACAAGACGCAGGCACCTCGTGGCGGGGCAGCTCAGACAGGCCTCGTTGTCCAAGGAAGGAAGGAGGGCAGCAAGGGGTCCCAGGCCTGTCCGGCGGCACCCAGAGCCCCCACCTCTGCCTCCCTCCACAGGGCAGGGACAAGCACCAGGGTATCCACGGATGCCCGGTAGGCGGGGTCCCCTGAGGACCCTGGGCCCCTCCCAGGTCCCTGAGGCTGAGGACAGCTGAGCACGGAGGGTCACCCCGAGTTCGAGGCCAGCCTGGGCTACAGCGCCTCCGAAAAGGCGAGGGAGCGGCCGCGCGGACCCCACGCACCTCGATGACCCGCCGGATGCCGTCGACAGTGTGCTCCGAGCCGCTGACCTCGGAGGAGGCGCCGCCCCAGTGGAAGTGCATCTGCACCGCCACGTACTCGGTGCCGTCGGGGGCGGCCAGGCGCATGCTCGCAGGCAGGGTGATCTGCACTGGGGGAGGCGGACGCTCAGACCGCGGGCCGAGGGCGCCCCTTGCCGGTCCTGCGTGTCCACTTGGGAGTGAGGGGAACCCCCTCAGAACTAGCGAATACCGAGCACCAAGACCCCTCTTTGCCAACCTCACATCACCACAACTTGACCCAGCTCATCCACAAAAGACAAAGGCCCAGAGCCAGAACCGGTGGTAAACCCCAACAGTCCCAGCACTCAGGAGGCTGAGGCAGGAGGATCTCTGTACGTTTGAGGCCAGCCTGGGCTACATAGTGAGATCAGGGCCAGTCAGAACTACAGAAAGAGACCCTGTCTCAGAAAACAAAAGGACAGTAGCTCCACACAGGCAGTAAGAGAGACTCTGACAATCATGTCCCTCCTCCCCAAAAAACCCAGTTAGTCGGGGGAACCAGAATGTCTCAGCCACTGCACCCCCAGCTTGGGGCAGGAGCTTGTGGCTGTGCTTTGAAAAGGGGAGGCCAAAACCTCTCCCCAAAACTCAGCTTGCTGAGCCTTCCAGATTCTGGAAATGGATTCAACTTTCCCAAAGAGGCCGCTTCCCTCCCTGGGGATGAAATGAACCCCTTTCTAACCTCCCGAGAGCCCGCGTCACCCGCACAGGTGCTCAGCGGGCAATCAGAGGGGGGAAGGGGAGAAGAGACTTAGGGGGCATTATGTGCCCGTGTCTACACCCCACAGTGGGTGCAAATATGGACTAAGAAAGACATAATAAGGCCAGGGTTTTGCTCAGCGGCCCAAGCACCTGCCTGGCAAGCGTGAAGTCATAAGTTCGATCCCCAGTACCAAAAAAAAAACAAAAACAAAGGCACAATAAAAGAAAATTTTTTGAGACAGGTTCGTGCTGATCTTTAACTCACTATGTAGCCCAACTTGGCCTCACACTGAGATCCTCCTGCCTCAGCCTCCTGAGTGCTGGGGTGACTGGCGTGAACCACCACCCAGATATAAATAAGTTTTGTCTAAAAAGAAGTGATCAGGGCCAGGTATTTGGCTCAATGGTATAAGCACTTGCCTGACAAGTGGGAAGTCATGAGTTCAATCCCTGGTACCAAAAAATAATAATAAAATAAAATGTTCAGCCAAATGTCAAAGCCACAAAAGCCAAAAAAAGACAAAGATCTGACCCAGATTAAGGGAGCCTGAAGACCACATGGACCAAGTGCGATGGGGGAACCTGGTTTAGACCAGAGAGAGGGCAGCAAGGTAGGAAAGTGGCGTAGGGCCAACGAGGTCTCTAACTGCAGGGCATCGTGTGAATTCCCAGTGATTTCTGTGCTGAGTTTGGAAGATGTCCCTGTCAGAAGTGGGGAGGGTGTGTGGGTCTCCGGATCACTTTTGCAGTTTTCCTAACCTAAAACTGTTTCAAAATAAAAGTTTTTTTAAAAAAGGCCAGGTGTGGTGGCGCACTCCTGTAATCCCAGCACTCAGGAGGCTGAGGCAGGAGGATCATTGCAAGTTCAAGACCAGCCTGGGCTACAAAGCGAGCTCAAGGCCAGCCTGAACTGCATAGCGAGACCCTGTCTCAAAAAGACAAAAAAAAAAAAAAAAAAAAGCCACATCCAGACTTTTTGTTTGTTTGTTTCTGGTACCAGGGATCAAACTCATGACCTCACGCTTGCCAGGCAGGTGCATATGTGACTAGCTAACCCCTGGCCCACAAAGATCAAAGCCTGCCCACAGGGGCCGGGGCAGTGGTAGTGGACCTACTGAGCCCCAACGGCCTGCAGAGCCCTGTCAGTGGGCAACGCAGGTCACCCTGACTTACACTTGCGAGCAGCACATTTCAGCTCTGAATTACATCACGCCTGACACAAGAAACAGATGAGGAAGACCTGGGTGCTCACGCGTTATCAAACAAAACTCGAGCCCAGGTTTGACAAATGATTGTCACATGTACAACAGCAAATACCACTGTTGTGCAATAGTGCACGCAGTGCAAACTTTGACCTTTCAATGACAAACTGTATCAAAGAGCTCTGTTGCTGTGTTTTTCCTTTAAGACAAAAAGAGGTTGATGTAGGAGTTGGTTTTTTTCTAAAAGCAAACCTCAGTCTTCAGGTTTTATTGCAGGGGTGGAGCTTTGCCGTCAATAAGTGGTTTGGGGTCGCAGTGTGGGCGCTTGGCCTCTGAAAGGGTCCCTGGCGCTGGGCTCGGTGGGGAGCGCTTGCCGGGAGGCATGGCCCCTGCTTCTTTCCCAAAATCAGCCCCAGTGGTCCGCAGACCTAGACGCAGAAGGCGACACCTGTGCTCCCTTCGGCGGCACGAGTACAATGGAAACTTGGTAATCCTGGCGTGTGGTGTGCATTGTGTTTTGTGTGCATGTGCATGTGTGTGTGTGTGTGTGTGCATGTGCATGTATGCGTGTGTGTGTGCATGTGTGCGTGTGCGTGTGTGTGCATGTGTGCGTGTGCGTGTGTGTGTGCGCATGGTGCTGGTGTGGAACCCAAGGCTTCACACATGCCAGGCAAGTGCTGTACCCAGCTGCACGCCCAGCACTGCAGGGACCCTGTAACACACCACCAAACACACAGTCCAGGGGTGAATTCTGGAGATGCTGGATTTTGTGGAAACTGACAGCTGCTCTGGGTAAAGCCCTGCCCAGGAGAGAGGGGACGGCCAGGAAGGAAGTGTTCCCAGACCACACCTGCCCGGCAACAGAAAACCAGCAGGCAGCTCAGAGAGTGGATGGAGACCGCATAGATGCGGTGAGGGAGATGGGTGGGGTCAGGAATCAGCTAGGCGGGGACACAGCCAGGCCACACAGAGACCCTCTTCCTGGGGGCTCAGCTGGCCCGGAGCCCACCCGGGGCTGAGGGCTGAGGGCGGCAGCGCTCGGGAAGGGTCAGCTGGGGTGACAGGCACCGCCATGCCGAGCTACGGCAGCTTCTTACTCAACAATGGACCCAGGGCTGGGGACTTAGCTCAGCAGCATAAGCACCTGCCTTACAAGCACGCAGTCGTAAGTTCGATCCCAGTACCGATAAAAAAAAGAAGAAAAAAGAAATCAACAATCGCCCGGATTTGGTGACCGAGATGATTTTCAGTGGGTGAATGGGTAAATAAAACCGGGGTGCATCCTGGCCATGCTAAAAAAAGTAAATAAACGGGCTGTTCGCCCCGGAAATCCCGAGGGGAACCCTCAGGTGCAGGGACCCAGTGAAGGAGGCAGCCAGCTGCGAAGCCAGGAGGGGAAGCTTGGGAGGCAACACTGGGGCTGCCAGGGGTTTGGGGCCTGGAACCCTCGGCGGGGCACATTTCATTAGAAGCCCGCCGTGCCCCCAGGCCCGGGTGTAAACTGGAGCTCTGACAAGGGCGCCACTCCGGAGGGACTTGAGAACGGGCAGGAAATAGCCCCGCGACATTTCACTAGAGTTTGAATTGTATGTTGGTTTCTGCTTCCTTCAGCAGAATCCCTAAATGTACTCGGAGCTTATTGAAGGTTTACAGCGGACTCTAATCCCTATAGCCAAAGGATTTCAAAAGATCGTTTGTAAATACCACCCAGCAGGGCCAGGCACGTAGCTCAGCAGGGCAGCGCCTGCCTGGCAGGTGCGAGGCCCCGAGTTCGATTCCTGATACAAAAAAAAAAAGCAAAATACTGTACATCAAAATATACAGGGGTCATGGGGG
>PVLA01014260.1:0-17070 GCA_004027455.1 Hydrochoerus hydrochaeris
AAACAAATTTTTCTCTCCTACACTTTTAAAAACTTAGTGTTGAAAATCAGTTAAAAGAGGTTACATTTGTGTAAATATTATCAGATTTTTCAAAGGAAATCTGTAAGTGCAGCAACATTCCATGGCAATATAAGAAAGCACAGCTTTATTAAAACAAAAGCAGACTGGAATTCAGATGTGTACCCACATGCAGCATGCACATTTCTTCATCTCTAATATGTTGAGTGAAAGGTCTAGATTAAGAAATCACTAAAACCCAGTCACACAAAGTTAATTATACTTGTTTTGTGTAAAGCTTGGGATAGTCAAGATGAGATGAGATGAACAAAAGATCAGGAAGATCAGATCGGCACTAAACATTCAGTCAATAGAAAAACTTACAATTCACCATCTTACAATATAGAAAAACAGCTGGATTTTGGCTCTCAATTAAAAGCAGATACAAATAAGCAAAAACTTATACCTTTTTCCCCAAAAATCTGTTCTTTTCTTATGATAATATTTTTCTGTTCAAGGTTTTCTTCAAGGCAATTTTGACATCCTTATTCCTCAAGCCATAGATTAAAGGATTTAACATAGGTGCCACAATGGTATAGAACAGGGAAGACACTTTCCCCAGGTCAATGGACAAAATGGATGGTGGTTTCAGATATGCAAAAACCCCAGAACCAAAGAAAAGAGAAACTACAATCATGTGGGAGCTGCAGGTGCAGAAAGCTTTGAACCTCCCCTCTGTGGAACAAATGTGAAGAACGCTAGCCAGGATGAGGGCATAAGAAATGAAGATGATAACAGTGGATGTGCCAATGACAATGGCTGCCACAATAAAGACCACCAACTCATTTGTATCAGTGGTATTACAGGAGATCTCAATTATGGGAAAGAAATCACACATGAAATGATTGATGAGGTTGTCAGAACAGAAGGCCAGACTCACTATGTTTCCTGTGTGGACTGTGGCCCCAGCAAACCCCATGAAATAGACCCCAAACAAGAGGAGTGAGCACACCTGGGGAGACATGGTGACTGTGTACACCAGTGGGGTACAGATGGCAATGTAGCGGTCATATGCCATTGCTGAAAGGACGAAGGACTCAGAAATGACAAAGAAGCAGAAGAAAAAGAGCTGAGTCATGCACCCAGCATGCATGATCATGTTCTTCTTGGAGATAAAACTCATTCGGCATCTTTGGGGTGATGGTAGTGGAGTAAGATAAATCTATGCTGGAGAGGTTGAAGAGGAAGAAGTACATGGGGGTGTGCAGGTGAGAGTTCAGTGCTATCAAGATGATCAGGCCCAGGTTGCCAAGCACTGTGACCAGGTAGAAACCCAGAAAGAGGAAGAAGAGGGGGATCCGGAGTCCTGGCTGGTCTGTTAAGCCTGCGAGGATGAACTCTGTCACAGAAGCATTCCTGGCTGCCATTCATACCATTCATGTGTGATCTGTGTGGTGAGAAAAGAGAACAATTTGTAAACAAAGAAATATCAAATGACCTTTTTTTCACTGTCCCCTATTGTTGAAAAAAGAATCCACAAAAAATGGTTTAAGTTGGTTGGAAAATTTTTCCCATTTGCTGGGGGTAGGAAACTACCAGGTGAGGTTAACTTCCAGAGTTACCTGTGAGGAAAAATTCTGCCTCCAGAATAAGGGCTGAGGATGCTCAAGAAAGGGATGCCACACCACATAAAAGCCATTTTTTTTTTTAGATATTGAAATAAGCTTTGCTACTTTCTATCTGACCTCTGCTCCTGAGCCTCTTTCCTGCATTGAGAAGCAGAACCTACCATGGCTCTGGATCTGGAGATTTTATTGCAGCTTTTCACCTCTTTAATATAAAAAGTGAGATATTTTTATTGATGTTTTACTTTATCATTTTAATATAATATTTCAGTTAAAGTTATTTGTAAATTATACACAGATTATGGTTTTTCAAGATCTCTTAGCTCAAGTAGCTGCAGATTTAATACTATTTTAAAGCTAACATTTATTTAAGAGCTCTCCAAGTGGCTCTGTTTGGAAGAGGTTCTGTTTTAAGTGCTATAGCACAATGCTGTTATTCATCTTTCATATATGTGACAGCTGAGTTTAAGGATCTAACCCAAAGTTACAAACATATGAAACCTCATTATAATGAATGCTGCCAGCCTGACTCCTACAGTCTGAATTTGTAACTCTTGTGCTACATCACTATGTTCAGACAGGCACTAGAGTCATAGTGATGTTCTCTATGGTCTCCTGTCCAATTTTCCAGAGAAGAGCAAAGACCTAGTGAAGAGGAGACAGCAGACTTGAGCTCAGAGCACTTTTTTCTCAGCCTGGAAGAAAGCATCAGAATCTCTAATTGATTTGGTAAGTTTTTGTGCAACGCAGAACATGATTTATATTTGTTTACTTACCCAAGAGAACATGAACTTCCAGAAAGGAGACTGTGCTTGTTCCTTGCATGTAGGTAACAGGAGAATAAGCACTTTGATTCTCAATTACAGGTCTCAGTAACCTGATTATTAAGACAGATTCCCTCATGACTTCTTCCTCAGGGACTACCTTGCCTAGGAAAGAAAAAATGTTTGCTTATCCTTTGGAATTGCTTGAAATTATTTTAGATATAGTTATTTCAACCAACATTTATTCAGTACTATTAAGAGAACTTTTATTATAAAAATAAATATCATTAGCATTTTGAATGCCCAGTAATCTACCTGTAAAGTTTAAGCTTGATTGTTCATTTGATGGGTTAGAAATCCATCTGAAATATTGGTGGGGCACAGTTATTGACATGTGTGTGTGTGTGTGAGTGTGTGTGTGTGTTAAGGAGGTGTGACCTTGCCTATCGTGTCTCTTCCCTGGCTCCTCCTCCAGGCACTGTTCCCCTGCTCTGCTTCCCAGCTCCTGTGTGCTGTGCACTTTGCCACTGCCAGCCTTTCCACCGTGCTGTTTATGCCTTGGAGGCAGATGGTGATGGACTAAATGTCCTGCAACCATGAGCCAACTTCACTTTTCTTCCTTTATGTTGAGAGTTTCATAGTCGTGTCTCAGGAAAAGGAAAGTTCACTAATACAACACCTGACATCATTTCCCTTAGTGACCTCTGGTTGCCCAGATCCAAAGTACTATACACACATATCAGATGTTTTCTTCATGACAGTGATACCCATTTTCTAGTTGAATTGATATGATGCATTTTAGAGCCCAGAGCCCTGTCACGTTCTGTATGCTTCTAAGCACCTTAGCTGAAACCAAAGACTGAACTACCTGTTAGGTCTTTGGACTCACTGAAATCCATGAAGCAAGGTCTTTGCTTCTCAGAGCTGACAGTTCTTGGAAAATAACAAAAAACCCCAATAGATTTAGTTTTTAAAAAATGATATGATCCAAGAATTTTTTATTTTATTATTTTTTATTTTAAAAAGAAAATTGTCAGAAAAGAAAAACAAAAAGCAAAGGAGATAAACAACAGCAACAAAAAACCCAAAACAATAACAATATAGGTTTTCAAAATAGAATGAAAGAAACTCAACAATGGCAGTTATATTGCATATTATTCTTTTTTTTAAAGAAAGAAAAGAAAATTAGAAAAAAATAGAAAACCAGAAAAAAAGGTAAAATGATACTAAATTTGAAAAAAAATTGACATCATAAAATCGCTAGTTGATATATTACCCATTGTTGTCTTAAAAATAGTTGCCAAAGTCACAAAATCAAGGCATATGAAGTGGCTGGACTCTCAAACATTGACAGTGCAAACCCTTCTGTTCAAAGATCCAACAGAAATTCAGTAATACGGTTATCTATCTTACATACTATACATACCGTTATAGCCTTTAGAGTACGTTCCTTCCCTTCACTTTCACAATATCTATTATGCTCTTTGGATCCCAGTATTCTGTCAGTTTTTATTATTTTTTTACACTAGAGAGACAATGTGATATTTACTAATATGAGTCTTGTTTATTTCACTAATGATATTTTCAAGTTACCTCCATTTACCTATAAAGCCCTCAAGATCATTCTTTTTTATAGCTGAGTGATATTTCATTGCATAAAAATACCACATCTTTTTCACCCACTCTGCAATTAATGGGCATTTTGGTTATTTCCAAGATTTAGCTATTACAAATTGTGAAGCTATGAACATGGGTGCACATATATCTCTGTGACATGACCTTTTCAGTTTTTCTGGGAAAATACCCAGGAGCGGAACAGCTGGGTTGAATGGAACCTCCAATCCTAGTTTTTTGAGGAATCTCCATACTGATTTCCACAGTGGTTGCACCGGTCTGCACTCCCACCAACAGTAGAGCAGAGTTCATTTTTCTCCGCAGCTTTGCCAACATTTGTTATCAGTTGATTTCTTGCTGGCAGCTATTCTTTCTGGGGTGAGATAAAATCCCAGTGCTGTTTTAATTTGCATTTCTTGAATGCCCAGTGATGGTGAATATTTTTTCATATAGTTATTTTCCATTTGTATATCTTCATCTGAGACCTGTATGTTCATCTCCAATGCCCATTTTTGGAGAGGGTCTTTGAATTTGGGGAGTTTGATGTTTTTCAGTTCTTTATTTGTTCTGGATATAAGTCCTTTGTTGGAGGGATTGTTGGCTAAAATTCTTTCCCATTTTGTGGGTTTTCTCTTCACTTTGTTGGTGATTTCTTTTGAAGTGTAGAGACCTATTTTAGTAATATGAGATCCCAGTTGTTGATTCTTTGAACTATTTCCCATGTGGTTTGTGTTTTATTCATGAATTCTTTGCCTATCCCTGTCTCCAAGGTTTCTACCTACCTTGTCTTCCAGTAGATTTAGTGTTTCTGTTTTAATATTTAGATATTTAATCTATTTTGACTTTGGTTTAGTGTATGGTGATAGGCATGGGTCTATTTTCAGTCGTTGGCACATGGAAAGCCAATTTTTCCAACATCATTTATTAAAGAGGCTATCTTTCTTCCAGTGAACATGTTTAGTCCCTTTGTCAAACATAAGGTGGCTGAGTGTCTTTGTAGTAGTGTTTGTATCTTCTAATGTGTTCCATTGATCCTCACATCTATTTATTTGCAAGGACCATGCTGATTTTATCACTGTGGCTTTGTAATATAGTTTCAAATCAGGAATTGAGATGCCTCCTGTCTTGCCTTTGTTGCCCAGAATTGCTTTTGCTATTCTAGCTTTCTCTGTTTCCAAATGAATTTTAGGAATATTTTCTCTTGATCTCTAAGGTATGTTAATGGTATTTTGATTTGGATTGCATTTTGAATCTGTATAACAGTTTTGGGAGTATGGCCATTTTCACAGTGTTGGTTCTTCCTAACCAAGGACAAGGAATATCCTTCTATTTTCTAATATCCTTTTCAATCTCCTTTTTTAAAATTTTTTTTTATTTAAAGAAAAAATTTTGAAACAGAAAGAGGGTAGAAACAGTACAAAATCTCAAAAACAAAACAAAAAAACCCAAAATAGTAACCAGTAAAAAATCACTAGTTGATAATTACATGCTTTCCTCTTAGATGCAGTTGCTCAAGTTACAAAAGTAAAGTCCACAAAGTGGACATCCAAACAGTGAGACTGCAGTCAGTTTTGCTCATCCATCCAACTAAAACTTTAGCAACATGGTTATTAATTCCACACACTCAAAAATACATGCAGTTATATCCTTTAGGATACTTTTCCTTTTTTTTTTCTTTACAATAACTATAATCCATTCTCATAAACTACTTAGAAGTTCTACACATGTATGTCTCTACACATATACCTAGCCTTTCTGTAATAGAGGGAGAAACAAATCAAAACAAGTCAGCAATACAAATTCCTAGAGAAACACAATATGAAAAGAACATACAAAAACACAACACTAGGTGATCTACGGTAGTCACTACGGTAGTCACTATGATGTCTCTTGTTATTTTCAATAAAATTGTCTATATCATCAAATATAATATAAACTTAGCATTGCTTTACACTATTAATAAAATCTAAACACTGGAGATATTAAAGGACTTCAAAGGCAGTTAACATTCAAACCAGAATGGGTATCCTATTGAGTCCTCTCATCTTCAGAGTAGTTGCCCCTACTCTCAGACTCGACACTCTCAAGCATACCAGATTCAAATAAAATCAGTCAAGATAAAACAGTGATATAATCAATCTTATCTGTCTTATCTCTGCCATGTTATTTTTCTGTTGTTATTTGTTTATTTTCTCCTTCATTCCACTGTCTGCCCCTTTCTTTGAGGCCTTTCTGCCATTATTCCTGGAACCCTGGTGATTTTCTTCTCTCTCTCTAGAATGTCCTTCAGTATTCTTTGCAGGGTTGGATTGGTGGTCACAAACTCCCCCACTTCCTCTTTGTCGTGGAAATATCTTGTCTCTCCATTAATTTTGAGAGACAGTTTTGCAGGATACATCATTCTGGGTTGGAGGTTATTTGTTTTCAGAGCTTGGAATATTTCACTCCAAGCTCTTCTTGATTTGATGGTTTGCATTGAGAAGTCTGCTGTGATTTTGGTGAGTTTTCCTTTATAGGTAATCTGTTTCTTTTCTCTGACCACTTTTAATATTCTGTTCTTGTGATGGATTTCTGGGATCCTGATTATTATATGTCTGGGTGTAGATCTGTTTTGGTAGCTGGCTGGAGTTCTATATGCCTCATTTATATAAATTTCACTTCTGTTACCTATGTTTGGGAAGTTTTCCTCAATTATTTCTGTGAATAGACTTTTTATTTCATTTGTATTTGTTGCTGCATCTTCATTCACATATTTTATACTTAGGTTATAAATCCTCTGGTCATCTTCTGGCCTTTGTATTGTTGCTTCCTGGTTCCTTGTTATTTTTAAGAGTTCCTTCCTTTCACAATCATACTTTGCAAATCTATCTTCAAGTTTTGAAAGTTTGTCTTTAGTTTCTGTTAAAAGGTTTTGCCAGGTTTCAATGGAATTCTTAATTTCTTGATATTCTCTTTGGATCTGTTTCATATATTCAAGATTTTGTTTATATTCTTCATCAAAGGCTTCTCTCCTTTCTCTTGGTTCCTCTATTCTTTCATTTGAATCTACTTGAGGATTACCCAGGACTTCTTTTATTAATGTTCTTATATCTTGCTTCACCTGAGTTAGGATTTCAGATTTAAATTCGATGATGAGGTCACAGATGTATTTCTTTATTTCCGATGAGGCTGTCTCTGACATTACAGGTTTGCTGCTCTCAACCTCCTCTGCATTTACCTCTGTTGGACTCACTTTCCCTGGTTCCACAGTTGGGGACCTTTTGCTCTTTCTCTGTCTTGTCATGTTTCTGGCCCCCTTCAGACAGGTGGGTGGTGGAGGTCTCTGGGTCTTTCATTTTGCTTACAGTTTTTCTGCAGCTCACTTGCTAGGGAAGTATCGCCCTCCAGTCCACTGGGGATCTGCGAGTTGCAGGCTCAGAGCTGGCTCCTCCCCCTATGCCAATCAACCAGTTTATGCTTCAACAAGTTTGTGTGTTCCCCGGGGATACCACTGGCCCAGAAAAGCCTCCTCCCTGGCTATTGGGTTTCAACCAGGGGTGTGGCCCTGCCTGAGCAGATCCCACCAATCTGGTTTGGACTAGGAGTCATCAGCGGACGCTGCCTCGGGTTTTTATTCAAGCCAGCCCTGCCCAACTCCAAAACGTCACCCAGCCAGTCCTCCCAGTTTTGGGGAATCCAGTTCCCATCACTCACCAAAGTTTGAGCAGCTCGACTGGCTGTTTCCACTCCCTGTCTCAGCGCCTCCTCCAGCCGGGGGTCTGGAGCTCAACAACCCCCTCTCTCATCAGGGCTGCGATCTCAGCTTGATCGTGAGTCACCTGACTCTAAGATGTGCCAGTACAGTGATAGGGGATTGCCCAGCTCCAGCCCTCTGTCCATGCTTCTTTTTCTTTTTTCTTTTTCCTCAGTTTCTTCCTGGGTCATGAGAATTCCTCTCCTTTTGTCTGGCTTTCTCCATGTTGCCAGATTCCAGTGTCTAAGTTGTTTTTATTTAGTTTTTCCTCAAAGTGGCTCTCTTATCATGCTGCCACTCAGCCGGCCATCTTGCAATCTCCCCAATCTCCTTTTTTATAGTAGTATAATTTTCCACATATAGGTCTTTTACATTTTTGGTTACTTTGATTCCTAAGTATCTGATTTTTTTTAAGATGCTATTGTGGAAGGTTGCATTTCCGTAATTTTGCTCTCATGGAGTTTTTTGTTTGTGTACAAGAATGCTATTGGTTTTTGAGTGTTGACTTTGTATCCAGCTAGGCTACTGAATTTATTTGCTCTAGTAGTCTTTTAATGGAGGTTTTTGGGTCTTCTATATACAGTATCATGTCGTCTGTGAATAATGATAATTTAACTTCTTTTCCTATTTTTATTCCATTTCTCCCTCTTGTCTGATTTCCCTGGCTAGTGTTTCCAGAACTATATTGAATAGGAGTGGTGATAGTGGACATCCTTGTCTTCCTGATTTTAAAATGAAAGCTTTCAGTTTTTGTCCATTTAGTATAATGTTGGCTGTTGGTTTGTCATAAATGGCCTTTATGAGATTGAGGTACATACTGTCTATTCTGAGTTTCTGTAGGGTTTTTTTTTTGTCATGAACAGGTGTTGGACTTTATTGCAAACATTTTCTGGTCTATTGCGATGATCATGTGATTTTTATTTTTGGCTCTGTTGATGGGTGTATTACACTTATTGATTTGTATATTTGAATCATCCCTGCATTCCTGGAATAAATCCCACTTGGTTGTGGTGTATAATCTTTTTCATGATTTGCTGCATTCTATTTGCCAGTATTTTATTGAGAATCTTTGCATCAATGTTCGTTAATGAGACTGGTCTATAGTTCTCCTTTTTGGTTGGGCTTTCTCTGGTTTTGGTATCAGTGTTATTCTTGACTCCAAGAATGATTTAAGAAGGATTGATTCCTTTTCAATTTCATTGAAGAGTTTAAGGAGTATTGGCATCAAATCTTCTCTAAATTTCTTGTAGAATTGAGCTGTGAATGCATCAGGTCCTTGGCTTTTCCTTTGTCGGTAAGTTTTTAATCACATTTTTGATTTCAGTAGCTGATATTGGGTTATTCAAAATTGCTATATCTTCTTGATTGAGCTTTAGTAGTTCATGTGTTTCTAGAAATCTGTCCATTTACTCTGTGTTTTCCTCCCTATGTGAGTAGGGATTTTCAAAGTAGGTGTTCATGGTCTTTTGAATTTCCATGGGATCTGTAGTAATTTCCTTCTTTCTAGTCCTTATTTTGTGGATTTGTGGATTTGAGTTTTTTCTTTTTATTGAGAAGATTGGCCAGGGGTTTATCAATTTTGTTTATTCACTCAAAAAACCAGCTCTTTGATTCATTAATTCTTTTTTTTTGTTTCAATTGCATTAATTTCTTCTCTAATCTTTACAATTACCTCTTTTGTACGAGCTTTGGGTTTGACTTGCTCTTCCTTTTCTAAAAGTTTGAAATGTAGCATTAGGTTATTCATTTGTGCTTGTTCCATTTTCTTGATGTGACTATTTATTGCTATATATTTCCCTCTTAGGGAAATCTCATAGGCTACAGTATGTTGTGCCTGCATTTTCATTATATTGTAGGTATTGTTTTATTTCTTCTTTGATTTCATCTGCAACCCACTGGTTGTTCAAAAGGTTGCTATTTAATTTCCATGTATTTATGCAGGTTTTGCAGTTTTGTTTTGCCATTGATTTCCAATTTTAGTGCACTATGGTCAGGTATTATGCATGGGATAATTTCACTCCCTTTGCATTTACTTATGTCCCATGTGCAGCTGAGAAGAATGTATATTTTGACGTGGTTGGGTGGAACAGTGTGAATATCCACTAAGTCCATTCATACATTCACAAGTATGATTCAGTTGTGTTACTTCTTTGCTGACTTTTTGTCCAGTTGATCTATCTTTTTGTGACAGTGGGGTGTTAAGTTCTCCTATTATAATTGCGTTCTTGTGTATTTGGTTTTTTCATGTGCATTAGAGTTTGTCATATATAGTAGGTGCTCCTGTATTTGGTGCATATATATTTATAATTGTTATTTCTTCCTCTTGTAGCTTTCCACTTACAAGTATGTAGTGGCCTTCTTTATCTCTTTTAATCCTTTTAGGTTTGAAGTTCACTTTGTCTGCAAACAGAATAGCTACCCCTGCTTTTTTCTGGGTTCCTGTTGCATGGAATACTGTTTTTCATCCTTTGAATTTTAGTCCCTGAGTTTCTTTTTGAGTCAGATGTTTTTCTTGTATACAGGGTATTGTGGGGTCCTATTTCTTGATCCATTCTGTCAACCTGTTTCTTTTGACAGGTGAATTGAAGCCATTTACATTTATGGATATCATTGATATGTACGACTTGATTTTTTCATATTGTATGGTTTCCTGCTTTCCTCCCCCTTTTAACTTCTTGTCCAGCCTGGTGGTTTTTTTCTGTTGTTGTTCTGGAGATTGTGGTCATTTTCATCTCTTTCTAGCATGTCTTTTAATACTCTTTCTAGGGTTGGTTTGGTAGATATGAATTTCTTCAGCTGTTCTTTGTCATGGAAATATCTTGTTTCTCCATTAAATTTGAAAGACAGTGTTACTGGGTACCTCAGTCTGGATTGAATGTTGTTTTCCTTTAGGGATTGAAATACTTCTCTCCAAACTCATCTTAACCTGAAGGTTTGTGCTGAAAAGTCTGCTGTGATTCTAATAGGCTTTCCTTGATAGATGAGTTGTGTCTATTCTCTAACAGTGTTTAGTATTGTGTTTTTATATTGTATGTATCAGATCTTAATTATTATATGTCTGGATGTAGATTTATGTTGGTTATGACTGTTTGGTGTTCTACATGC
Source organism: Hydrochoerus hydrochaeris (assembly GCA_004027455.1). NCBI lineage: Eukaryota > Metazoa > Chordata > Mammalia > Rodentia > Hydrochaeridae > Hydrochoerus > Hydrochoerus hydrochaeris. The sequence continues at coordinate 10,839 of PVLA01014260.1, forward strand.
CTCACTTATTTGTATATCAAAATTTTTCCCCATGTTTGAGAAATTTTCTGCTATTACTTCTGTAAATAGTTTAGTTATGTCCTTTGCATTGTCTCCTGCATCCTCACTGATGCATATTAGTTTTACATTGTTTCTCTTGGTATCATCTTGAAGCTGCTGGATTGTCATTTCATGCTGCCATGTTGTTTTTATTAGTTCTATCCTTTCATGATCACTATCTGCGATCCTGTCCTCAAGGCCTGAAGTTCTATTCTCAGCTTCATTTAAACAGTTTTGCCAGGTTTCAGTAGAATTTTTTGTTTCTTGGATATCTCTTTGAATTTGTTTCCTGGATTCTGTTTGTTTTCTACATTCTTCATTCAAAGTTTCAGTCAATTTCCCATGCTTCTGTATTTTTTAAAAATCCATTTCTTCCCTAGCTTTGTTGAGCAAATCCTTTACTAAGGTTGTTATTTCTGTGTTTTTGTAAGACATTACTTCTAATTTGATTTCCTCTATAGCCTCATGGATATGTTTTTTTACTTCATTTGCTATCTTTTCAGAGATTTCTGGTGTATGACTTTTGAAGTCCTCTATTTCACTGTCACCTGTTCTTGCACCTGATGGACTAGATGTTTGAGATTGCATTTTGGTTTTTCATTTTGTCACTTTCACCTCCTGTGCTAATATCTTGTTATTTAATCCAAATAGTCACCACTGTCAGCAGTGTGTCTCCTAGGGTCCTACTCTGTGGTTGGTGTCTGCCAGATTGTTGGGTACATAGTGACTGGAACCTGCTGGGGTCCTCTGTATGGGCGAGAGGCCAGCAAGTCTCCTGTCAAATCAGTACTGCCAGTCTGCTGAAGTTCAAGGTTCTGGGAGGGAGAGTGGGAGCCAGAGATTCACAGCAGTGCTTGGTCTAAGAGATGGGTAAGGAAGCCAAGGGCAGTGGGCCAAGTCAGAATGGGTATGGTGGTCCTTTTTTTCCAGCACATGGGAGGAGTGTGCCAGGTCACAGGCATGGTTCAGCAGCTGGAGCCTGCGGTGGTTGCCCTCTGAGCTGGTGGCAGTTGGAGGGCACCTAGAGGCATAGGAGATGCTCAGTGGACCAAGCTGGGGTGTAGCACGGTCATCATCCTCTGGGTTGTTGGTGGTGGGAGGGTGCTGAGGGGCACAGGTGCAGATCAGCAGCCAAAGCCAGGGTGGAGCACAGCAGGGAGTTGTGGGAGGGTACCGATATGTGCAGGCTTGGCCCAACCGCCCAAGCTGGGGTGAAGCACAGTGGTTGCCCTCTGGCTGGCAGTGGTGAAAGGGCACCAAGGCATGTAGGCTTGGCTCAACAGCCCAAGCCAGGATGGAGCATGGCAGTCATCCTCTGGTTGGTAGCAGTGGGAGGGTGCTGAGAGGCATAGGTGCAGATCAGTGGCCCGAGCCGGGGTGGAGTGCCAGGAAATGTTAATAAGGTGAGGTAATGTGATTTGGAATAGAATACCAATATCTTCTATTTCAAGTAAGTGCAGGAATTAATTGTATTACTCCCACCTCAAAAACAAAAGGAGACATCTCAGATTCCCTTCCCAGTCTTCTTATGGAAGATATGCTTACTAGTGGAAAAGAATATTTCTTATCTGACAACTGCACTCTACATCTCCAAGACTGAATTTTCTACAACTAACTTACTTGTCAAAATTCCCTTTGGCTCTCCTTGACTTCCACTTACTTTCTTTGAACACTTTGACCAAGCACCTCTTTAGTTCTCTTTTGTTTTATTATGTTGTTTAACCTCCACTTCCAACTTCACAAAAATTATGTTGTTTAACCTCCACTTCCAACTTCACAAAAATTATGTATTGTATATCTAAATCTCTCAGCTTTTTACTTACTCTTTTCATTAGTTGAATAAAGATGCCAAAAACAGAAGAAGGCCAAGATAACTGTAATTTGCACAGAAAGGGACATAGGAAAAAACTGCAAAATGAACTTATTAGTACCTAACATCCATTAAAATATAAACTTGTTTTTACGCTGGGTGAAACTGTCACAGGAGAGATTACTGAACTTTGTCTAAGAGTCTGTGTACAGTTTGAAAGTTATAATTGATTTCTGAGATCATCTTAATGTTAGTTTTCCCTAAATGTCCTCCTCTATCACAGTTTCATTGCACATAAAGAAACAGTCTAAAAATTATTTCTTTTTATTGCAGGAAAAAACTCAAAATCTTATTCAATCATTGATTTTTTATATTGATATTTCTAATCATTTACATGTTAGGTTGTTCAGGGGGGAAAATATCCTTCAAATAGAACACTAAAAATGGTAAAAATAAAAACACTAAGCTGGTGTTTAAAATTCTACAGAAAAAAAGATCACTATTTTTCTTTTATTCTTCCTTCCTTCCTTTTTTTTTTTTGAGTACTGAGGATCAAACTTATAACCTCACACTTGTCAGGCAGGTGCTTGTGCCACTGAGCTAAATCCCCAGCTGCAAAACTATTGTTTCTAATAAACAGATACTGGATTCTGCCTTGATAGCTAACTAGATTCCCCTAAATTTATTTGCTTTGAAATTTCTATACCCCTATGATTATCCTCAGCCACAAATATCTCCATTTTGTTTGAAACACCCAAAGTAGCTTTTAAAAATCTTTAAGTTTTGGGAAAGGGGAGCCAGGTCCACACCACTGCAGTGAGGTGAGTTTCAGCTCACCAGCGCAGGCCCGGGAAAAGTTTGGGACCATCAATCCTTGTGGCTGGGTGCCCGCCCCCTTAGGACACTGTACTAGGCTCCAGAGGTTTGACAGGCTTGAGTGGACCGTGCCCAGTGACCTTCTTTCAATCAAGGAAATCAGGCCCAATGCACAAGGGGAGCCAAAGCCACATGAGTCCCAGTAGCAGAGAGCACAGGAGGTGATTTCCAACACATCCAGGGAAAGCTTTGGAACATCACTGGAAACATGGAAATATAGGAAAATGACAAAATGAAAGACCAAAATGCAATCTCAAACCTCCAGCCCATCCCAAGAAAGCCTAGGAACCATGTACACAGAATAAAATATAAGCCATACACCTGAAATGCCTGAAATGATATCAACTGAAATAAAGAAGCAAGTCTGAGAAGCTATGAAGGAACTCAAATCAGAAATAATATCCCAGGTAAAGGAAGAAATGATAAAAGTAGTAAAAGAAATATTGAATGCATCCAATGAAGACACAGCTAAAAAATTAGAGGAACAAAGCAAAATGATAGAATCCCTGAATGAACAGTATAAGAAACAAACAGAATACTTGAAGCCGATTCAAAGAGTTATACAGGAAATCAAAAATTCTATTGAAAGTTGCAAAAACTTCCTCAATGAAAGTGAAGATAGAATCTCAGACCTCAAAGATAAGATTGCAGCTAGTGAACAGGAAAGGAAAGATCTTCTAAAAATAACAAGAAATCAGGAAATAACAATTCAACAGCTGCAAGATGATGCAAAGAAAAACAACATAAGATAAATAGGGATAAATGAAAAAGAAGGGGACAACACAAATGATATAAAGAGGCTATCTACAGAAGTAATAGCTGAAAACTTCCCAAACATGAGGATGGAAACTGACATACAGATTAGTGAAGCATATAGAACTCCAAATAGCCTTAACCAAAAAAAAAAAAAAAAACCAAACCAAACCAAAGCAAACAAAAAACTACACCCAGACATATAATAATCACCACCCCAGAAATCCAACATAAGAAAAGAATATTAAAAGCTGTTAGAGAGAAAAGACAGATCACCTATAAAGGAAAACATATCAGAATCACAGCAGACTTCTCAACACAAACAATGAAGTCAAGAAGAGCATGGAGTGAAGGGTTCCAGATCCTAAAGGAAAACAACTTCCAACCCAGACCAATGTACCCTGAAAAACTGTCCTTCAAAATGGATGGAGAAATAAGATACTTCCATGAAAAAGAACAGCTAAAGAACTTCATGATCACCAAATCAACCCTACAAAGAATACTGAAAGACATTCTACATACACATAGGAAAAACTACTAAGTAAGATAGACAATTAAAAAGAATGGAAAGTTAAGATAAAACATCAGAAAGATAACATGTCAAAAATAAACCAATACATGATAGTTATAGCCATTAATGTAAATGGCCTCAATTCACTAATTAAAAGAAACAGACCAGCAGAATGGGTCAAGAAACAACATCCAACCATATGCTGTCTACAAGAAACCCATCTAACCGAAAAGGAAACTCATAGACTGAAAGTCAAAGGATGGAAAACAATACTCCATGCAACAGGAATTAAAAAAAAAAAAAAGCGGGGGTAGCTATTCTGTTTGCAGACCATGTGAACTTCAAACCAAGAAAGGTCTGAAGAGATAAAGAAGGTCGCTACATACTAGTTAGGGGAAAACTGCAAGATGAAGAGATAACAATCTTAAATATCTATGCACCAAATTCCAGAGCACCCAGCTACACAAAGCAAGTATTAGCAGAAATGAAAAATCAAATAGGCAATAACACAATTATAACAGAAGACCTTAACACACCATTGACACAAAGGGATAGATGAACTAGACAGAAAATCAGCAAAGAAATAACAGAACTGAGTCACACCTGTGAACAAATGGATTTGATAGATGTATATAGAGTGTTCCATCCAACATCACAATATACATTCTTCTCAGCAGTACATGGGACATTCTCTAAAATAAATCATATACTAACCCACAGAACATATTTAAGTAAATGCAAAAGAAATGAAATTATCCCATGCATGTTATCAGATCATAGCACCATGAAACCAGAAATTAATGATAAAAGAAACTGCAAAAACCCCATGGAAGTTGAATAATACACTCTTGAACAATCAATGGGTCACAGAGGAAATTAAAGAAGAAATTAAACAATATCTACAAGCAAATTAAAATATAAATACAACTTACTGGAACCTGTGGGATGAAATGAGAGTGGTCCTCAGAGGAAAATTTATTGCACTGAGTTCCCACATTAGGAAAACAGAATGAACACAAATAAGCAACCTGATACTACACCTCAAGCATCTAAAAAAAGAAGAGCAAGCCAAGATCAAAGCCAAAAGAAGGGAGGAAATTATAAAGATCAGAACAGAAATTAATGCAATAGAGACTAAGAAAACAATGCAAAGAATCAATGAATCAAAGAGTTGGTTCTTTGAAAGAATAAATAAAATTGATAAGACCTTAGCCAATCTAATTAAAAAAAAGAAAGAAAAGACTCAAATTCATGCAATACAGAATGACCCTGTGGAAATACAGAAAATCATCAACAACTATTTTGAAAGCCTCTACTCTCATAGGTTTGATAACACAGAAGAAATGGACAGATTCCTAGAAACACATGAACCACCAAAGCTAGATCAAGAAGATGTAAAACTTCTGAACAACCCAATTTCTATTAATGAAATTGAACATATAATTAAGTCCTTACCAACAAAGAAGAGCCCAGGCCCAGATGGATTCGCTGCAGAATTCTACAAGAAATACAAAAAAGACAATGCTAACACTCCTCAAACTCTTCAATGAAATCAAAAGGGAAGCAATTCTCCCTAAGTCATTCCTGGAAGCAAATATTAATCTAGTACCAAAACCTAAGAAAGACCCAACTAAAAAAGAGAACTATAGGTCAATCTCCCTAATGAACATAGATGCAAAAATTCTCAATAAAATATTGGCAAACAGAATGCAGCAAATCATCAAGAAGATTATACACAATGACCAAGTGAGATACATCCCAGGCATGAAGGGATGGTTCAACATATGTAAATCAATAAATGTAATCCACCATATCAATAGAGCCAAAAGTAAGAATCACATGATCATTTCTATAGATGCAGAAAAAGCTTTTGATAAGATCTAACACTCATTCATGATAAGAACTTTACAGATAATTGGAATAGATGGTCTTTACCTCAATGTGATAAAGGCCACCTATGACAAACCACCAGCCAGTGTCATATTAAATGGCCCCAAACTGAAAGCCTTTACCTTGAAATCAGGCACAAGACAAGGATGTCCCTTATCACTGCTCCTATTCAACATAGTACTAGAAATACTAGCCAGAGCAATTAGACAATAGAGAGAAATAAAAGGAGTAAAGATAGGAAAAGAGGATGTTAAATTATCATTATTTGCAGATGACATGATACTCTATATAGAAGACCCCCAAACTTCCATTGAAAGACTCCTAGATATAATAAATAAATTCAGCAATGTAGC
>PVLA01014260.1:17170-31780 GCA_004027455.1 Hydrochoerus hydrochaeris
AACTTTACAGATAATTGGAATAGATGGTCTTTACCTCAATGTGATAAAGGCCACCTATGACAAACCACCAGCCAGTGTCATATTAAATGGCCCCAAACTGAAAGCCTTTACCTTGAAATCAGGCACAAGACAAGGATGTCCCTTATCACTGCTCCTATTCAACATAGTACTAGAAATACTAGCCAGAGCAATTAGACAAGAGAGAGAAATAAAAGGAGTAAAGATAGGAAAAGAGGATGTTAAATTATCATTATTTGCAGATGACATGATACTCTATATAGAAGACCCCCAAACTTCCATTGAAAGACTCCTAGATATAATAAATAAATTCAGCAATGTAGTTGGATACAAAGTCAATACTCAAACATCAATAGCATTCTTATACACTAACAACAAAATAACCAAGACAGAAATAAGAGAAGCCACACCCTTCATACTAGCATCCAAAAAAATGAAATACTTAGGAATTAATCTAATGAAAGTTGTAAAAGAGTTGTACAGGGAAAATTATAATACCCTGAAAAAAGAAATCAAAGAGGACCTCTGTAAATGGAAAGACATTCCTTGTTCATGGATAAAAAGAATAAATATTGTGAAAATGGCCATTCTCCCAAAATTGTTATACAGATTCAATAAAATCCCAATGAAAGCACCAGTAACATACCTCATAGATCTAGAGAAATCACTCCTAAAATTCATCTGGAACCAGAAGAGTCCTAGAATAGCAAAGGCAATTCTAAGCAGCAAAGCCAAGGCAGGAGGCATCAAAATCCCTGACTTGAAGTTATACTACAAAGCTACCATAATAAAATCAACATGGTATTAGAATAAAAACAGACCTGAAGATCAATGGAATAGACTAGAAGATACAACTATGAACACACTCAGCCACCTTATCTTTTATAAAGGGGCCAAGCATGTTCACTGGAAGAGCGATTGTCTCTTTAATAAATGGTGCTGGAAAAACTGGCTTTCCATATGCCAAAAACTAAAACTAGACCCATGCCTGTCACCATGTACTAAACTAAAATCTAAATGGATCAAAGATCTAAAACTAAATCTGTTGGAAGACAAAGTAGCTAAAAATCTTGAAGACATAGGGATTGGTAGAGAATTCATGAACAAGAACCAAACTGCACGGGAAATACTTCCCAGAATCAATAACTGGGACCACATCTTATTAAAGAGTTTCTGCATGTCCAAAGAAATCTCTAGCAGAGTGAAAAGAAAACCAACAAACTGGAAAAAAATCTTAGTGAACTGTCCCTCAGACAAAGGACTTCTGTCTAGAACGTATAAAGAATTAAAAAAAATTAGACCCCCGTAATTCAACGACCTAAACCAAAAATGGGCATCCGAGATGAACACACAGTTCTCAGATGAAGAAATATGAATGGCAAATAAATACATGAAAAAATGTTCATCATCATTAGTCATTAGAGAAATGCAAATTAAAACCACACTGAGATTCCATCTCACTCCCGGAAGAATGGTCAGGATCAAGAAAACTACCAACAACAAATCCTGTGGGGAAAGGGAACTTTTCTGCACTGTAGGTGGGAGTGTAGACTGGTGCAACCACTGTGGAGGTCAGTCTGGAGATTCCTCAAAAAGCTGGGATTGGAGGTTCCATTTGACCCAGCTATTCCACTCCTAGGCATATTCCTAGAAGAACTGAAAACATCATACCACAGTGATGTATGTGCACCCATGTTTATAGCAGCACAATTTGTAATAGCCAGATCTTGGAAACAACCTAAGTGCCCATCAACTGAGGAATGGATAAAAAAATTGTGGTACTTTTATACAATGGAGTACTACTCAGATATAAAGAATTATCACATTGAGATATTTATAAATAAATGGATGCAACTTGAATCCATATTCATAAGTGAAATAAATCAAACTCACATGTATAAATATTGTGTAGTCTCCCTAGTGTAAGAAATGGTAAGAGTACAGAAGATTTTATGATAATCATGGTTCACCATTATATTGCTTTGAAGTCTTATGTTTTCATTCATTGGTTGGAATGGTTTTATTCTGTTTTGTTTGATCTTAATATATGTGATGGTATGAAGAAAAGACAATATGGCAGCCATTATTGATTTAATATCATTTTGCTCTGAAGTCCTACCATGCTTTTGTTTTTCTATTACCATTGGTTCTATCATGTTGTGTCTTATTGGATTTTAATATGTATGATAGTATAAACAATTTTTTTATGGAAAATGAGATAATATAGTAGCCATTGTTCATCTTCAGTTATTTGGTTCAGAATGTCTTGCAATACTTTCATTCTCTTGAGTGGTTTTATTCTATTTTGTTATGTTTGACATTATTGTGTGTAAAGCTAACCTCAACTATTTCAAAGAAAGAGGCATGATAGCTACTGTTAATATCCAATTGTCTTGTTGTGAAGTGCTGTATTGCTTCCATTGTTCCGTTCTGATCTGCTTAGATCTGTCCTCTTTTGTTTTATTCTCTTTAAAATGAAAAAATTAAAAAAAATCTTTAAGTTTTGATTTTTTGTAGTCATGAAGCAATGTATAACCTGCCACATAGCATGTTACTAACCCTTCCTATAAAAGACAAACTTCACTCGAAAGAGTTTAGAGGGTTCCGATGACCTCGATCTCAGTGCCCCTGTGTCACACACCATCTTTAATGCACTTCTCTTGTCATTTGAAAAAGAACAACTTAAAAAATTTTCATCACCTGCTCTCTACATAACTGTGGCAGTCAAAAATCACTTATTGAGAAGCCATATTAGGCTGCTGTGAATAGAATCAGACTTTAATATTCCATCATACTTTGAAAAGAAAATCTATAAGGGGCATCAATAAAAGTAGAAAACAGTGCATAAAGGAACACAAAGCAGACTGGACTTAATGACCTGGGTTAGAGTCCCAGTCGTGACCCTCAGATAGCTGTGTGCCCATAGGTGACATGTATAATATTTCAGTCTTTAGCATCTGTCCAAGGAGGATGCTAGATTAAAGATGTGTGAGGCCCAGTCAAGACGACATTTCTATCTGTAGAAAATGTTCATAAAACAAATAAATCTTGGAGTAGTCGAGCTGGAACACGGGTCAGGGAAAATAGATCTGCTCTAAACAGAAAGATTGTAACTTTTCTTTCTCTACAAAAGACCACAAAAAAATACCCTGGAATTTGACTCCATTGTTAAAAGTATATGAGGTGAGTGGAGAGTGGGGCAGCGAGGGTGATGTGTCACCCACCTGATGCTACAGCACCGCCTCTGTGGCCCTGAGGTGGGGTTGTGCTTGAAGACTTTGTCACACATGTGACACCCGAAAATGTTCTTCAAGCCCCGGTGTCAGATGAGTGACCTGTGGAACAAGTTACCACTGTAGTCCTTGCAGCCTGAGCAGACTGCCAGGGGCTCCTTCAGATGGGCCTGCAATTGTCTTCCTGCAGGACTGGCAGGTGATCGGCTCCAAGGGTGACTCTACATTAGGTGCTCCAACTCCATGTCGCTGGTGCCTGTGGTCCACCCTGGGGTCTGTCCATCATTCACATATTTTTTTCACAGAAATCTTTGCCATCTACATGTAGTTCAGGATCTCTTCAAATGTATCAGAAGGGAAGAAATCTATCTCTATTGCAGAAGAACAACCATATCTACCTGGAACATACTGAAAAGATTTTTTTCAAGTAGATGTGTGGGTGGTGAGAACTCATCTGTGTGCTCTGAATTTTAAATCTTCAACCATAGTCACAATATCACAAAACTACCCTTCCAGGTGTGCATTGCATGTTTTCATAGGTTTATATCATCATCATTATGAACAAGTTTGAGATGCAGCATTTGACTGTTTATTTTTTTATTTTATTTTATTTTTTGTACCAGGGATTGAACTCATGACCTTGTGCTTGCCAGGCTGGCACTTAAGCCACTGAGCTGAATCCCCAGCACTGGCTGTTTATTTGTGCTCATTGTGTTTCCCTGATGTGAGAATTCATCAGTATTAATTTTCCTCCCAGGACTCTTCACTGCAGCCCAGTAAGTTGTATTTGCACTTTCACTTTATTTCTTCTTTAATTTCATCTGTGGCCCATTGGTTGTTAAAGGGATGTTTTTTAATTTCCATGTGTTTATGGAATTTTTGCAGTTTCTTTCACCATAAATTTCCAATTTCAATGCGCTATGATCAGATAATATACATGGGATAATTTCAGGTTTTTGCATTTACTGAAGCATTTTTATGAGCTAGTATATGGTCTAGTTTAAAGAATGTCCCATGTATAGCTGAGAAAATATTTATTCTGATGTTTTGGATGGAACACTCTGTAAATGTTTACTAAGTATTTATTCACAGGTTTGGATCAGTTCTATTGTTTCTTTGCTGATTTTTTGTCTAGTTGAACTATTACTTTGTGACAATGGAGTACTGAGATCTCTTGTTACAATGGTGTTATTGCTTGTTTGTTTTTTCATGTCAATTAATATTTGTCATGTATATTTGGGTCCTTCTTTGTTGTTGTATTTGTATTTTTGATTATTATTTCTTCCTCTTGAATTTTTCCGCTACCACATATTTAACCACATTCTTTATCTCTTTAAATCATGCTTGGTTTGAATTCACATTATCTGCAAATAGATTAACTTCCCCTGCATTCCTATTGCATGAAGTGTTTTTTTCCATCCTTTGACTTTTAGTGTATGAATTTTTTTGTGTTAAGTGTTTATTGTATATAACATATTGTTGGATCTTGTTTCTTAATGCATTCTGTCAGTGTTTGTCTTTGATTGGTGAATTGAGAGCATTTACATTGACAGTTATAACTGACATGTATAGGTTTGTCATTGTCATGTTATGTTTATGTTGTTGGTTTCCTATTTTTCCCCTCTGTGTAATTGCTTGCCTTGCTTACTTTGCTGCTTTTGTTGTTGTTCTTTGAATTGTGGTCTTTTCTGTCTCTAGAATGCCTTTCAGTACTTTTTGCAGGCTTGGCTTGGTGGTCATAAATTTCTTTAGCTGTTCTTTGTCATGAGACTATCTTATTTCTTCATTACACTATTGGAAGAGTTGGTTTAGTGGTCATGAATTTCTTAAGTTGTTCTCAGTCATGGTAGTATCATCTTATTTATACTTTAACTTTGAAGGACAGTTTTCAAGAAGAATAATTTTCAGACTTTTATTGGTAAATGGATGTGACTTGAGACCATACTCATACATGAAATAAATAAAACTCACATGTGTGATAAACACTGTACCATCTCCTTGTTGTAAGAAACTGAAGCAGTAAATACTATATAAAATGTAAAATAGCAACTGGGAAATGGGAAGAAATTGTTCAAAAGGAAAAAGAAACTACACAGGAGAAAAGCGGAAGAACAGAAGGGAGAAGGAAAATAAAGTAAGTCAGACTGTTAGTATCTCTTTTAGCATTGAATCAGAAGGTTTGTACTAACATCAACTGGAGAAATTTTAATGCTTGTATCTTGTTCTATGATAAACTTCTTTAAAGATAACAATATGCAATGTATTCACTCTTGTTATTCTTCCACTATTTTGTTGTGAAATTTCGTTTTACCTTTTTTCCATAAAATAAAAAAGGAAGAAAAATAAATAACAAATTTAACCTTTCAGTGATTATGAAATGGTTGATTTGATTTAAATGTCCCTGACTGTGGTTATCAATATTATGAATTTAAATACATGTATATGCATAGACACTGCTTATTTGACTTTTTTTCTATTTATAATTTTGGCTAAGTTTGTCAAACACACATTGAAAAATATTCTCCTTGTAAATGGTCTTCTTTTCATTTTCTTAGTAGCATATTTCAAGAAACAGTAAGAATTTCATTAAATGTAATTTATACTGTGATTAGTGCTTTTTTTCTGCCTAAATTATTTGCAAAGGGACAGAACACTTGGAACATAACATCCATTAATTCATAACATTACAGGGCAAAGCCACTGTTAAAGGGATAAGTGGACCAAGTGACCCACACATTTAAAGCATGTTAAAGCTTTTCTCCACTATTTTTTTTTAATGACAGCTTCAGTCAATATGAAGAAATAGCCAGCTGGATGTGACAGTGCATGCCTATGATCCGTCACCCCGTGAGGCTGAGGCACACTGATCCCAAATTCAACCACAGCCTGGGCAACTTAGTGACTTAGACATGCTCTGTCTCAACATGAAAAAGAGCTTGGGATACAGGTATGCAGATCAGGAGCAAGGTTCTGGGTTCAATACCCAGTTCAGAAGGCAGGCAGAAGGAAGGAAAGACAGGACAGGAAGAAGGAAGGGAGGAGGGGAAGAAGGGAGGAGAGGAGAAAGCAAAGGAGTGTTCAAATAGAAAAACAGAGAGGCAGAGAGAGACAGAGATATGGAGAGTGAGGGCTTCATAAAACATATTTAATAATTTTTGCTAATCAAAGTAAAAGCAAAAGTCCATTCATGGATTCATTTTTAAAATTGATATTTCAAACTATATAGCACTGAAGATATGCAGAAAAATACATTTCTTCTAGATCACTGAAAAATATTGAATAAAAATGCTGAAAAAGAATCAATACAGTAATTTTTATAGCTTGTCTTTAAAACTCAGTGAAATTGTCTTTTCCAGAAATGAATTAATAGACGCTGCCTAAATAATTAACTAAATACTCAAAATTACTTACTGTCTTTGCTCAAGCTTCCAGATCATTCCATGATGCCCTAAGCTGCAAATCTCTCCACCATGGGTCAAATGCATAATTTAATTCTTGAAAAATCTCTAAATTATGACTGTTTTAGTCATGAACTAATATGACTTTCTATTTGATATTTTGTACCCTATCAAGTTATATAAGACTTAAATACATACACAGAAATTAAAGGGTGGCACACAGGAACTCAATCTAGGCATACAAATATCATCTTAATGTGCATTTATTTCATTTGGTCAAGACAATCTAAATTTAAAAAAATTTTCTCTTTTACACTTTTAAAAAATTAGTGTTGAGAAGGAAGAAGTAAAAATGGCCAATCAGTGAACAACAAAATACAAAGCCTCCCGGGGGAAACAACTCATACACCAGAATAAAACACCCTAGAGAGACCCAGAGAGAAGGAAATGGATCTTCTTGACACAGGAAGAAATTAAAATGTAAAAAAGCTTGTCAAACACATCAGGACTACAACTGAAACAGCCAAAAACTATGGGACACAGCATTTTTGCTGCAACCCACCAAGTTTGCACCAGCCTGAATTTGCACCAGCTTGAATCCACGCTGGTCAGCAGAGTTGCCCAAACTCATTCCCGCCGCCACTCACAGGAACCACAGCAGTGCTGAAGTTGGGGGTTGGTGAGCCCAACAGAGAGGGTAGCCTGTGAAGGGACCTTCATTAATCCATGGTCAGTTCTGGAAATGAGACCCCCCCACAGGAAAGTTGTGACCAAATGGGTGACATATTGGAATCGGGCAGGAGGAGCCTGAACTGGGAGCAACAGTGACTTCAGTTGGTTGCTCCCTCCCCCAGAGCAGATTTGTGGGATTTGCTTGGACTGGGCTGTGCCCCTGGCTGGGACCCAATGAGCTGTCCCAAATCAATTCCCTGCACCTACATGCACTAACCAAGTGAAGGCCCCTGAAATTAGGCTGGAACAGTGGGAAGGGGCATGCATATGCATCCCCTGCTTTCATCTTAGTGACAAGAGCAGCCAAGAGAGGGCAGAGGTCCCCTGCCAGCATGCTTCTGGGGAAACATGGCCAACAGGGAAGGGGGCTGGGCCCTGCACTGTAAAATATGTGGAGGAAGCCAGAACCATGACAGGAGAGAGAGGCAAGAGGAGATCCCCAGCCCAGAACCCTGAGAGCACTGATCCAGGAGAGGGAAAAACAAGGGAGACGAGGGCAGCAAAATGCAACATCAGACATGGCTTCAATAGGCATTAAGAGATATCTTCGGGACCTTGTAGACAAGCTCAAAACTGAAATATTAAATCTGGTAAAGCAATAAATGAGTAGAGTAATAAAACAAATGCTCTCAGGAAGCATCTCTTTGGAAGATATGGAATAAGAGAGGAACACAAAAAAAGGAAAGAAACATTCAATAAAGAATATAAAGAAAAAATAATGAAAATACAGAATACATGAAGCAGATTCAAAGAGACTACCAGGAAATTAAAAACTCCATTGAAAGCTGGCAAAATGCCTTAAAGAAACTAAGGATAGACTATCAAAACTTGCAGACAAGTTTGCAGCGTGTGATCATGAAAGGAAAGATCCCTTAAAAATAACAAGGAAACAGGCAGTAACAATACAAAGGCTAGAAGATGACAAGAGAATCTACAATTTAAGAATAAGAAATGAATGAAGAAGCAGGAATACAAACAGGCAAATTACAAAGGCTTTTCACAGAAATAATTCAGGAAAATTTCCCAAGCATGGGAAAAGAAAATGAGATTTGGTTATATGAGGCATACAGAATTCCAACCACCTACAACCAAAACAGATCTACACCCAGACATATAATAATCAAGATACCAGAAATTCATTATAAAAGCAGAATATTAAAAAGCATCAGAGAAAAGAAACAGATTACCTATAAAGGTAATCCCATCAGAATCACAGCTGACTTCTTGACACAGACATCAGATCAAGAAGAGCTTGGAGTGAAGTATTCCAAGCCCTGAAAGAAAATAACCTCCAGCCCAGATTGATGTACCCTGCAAAAGTGTCACTAGAAATTAATGGAGAAACAAGATGCTTCCATGACAAAGAGGAACTGGGGGAGTTTGTGACCACCAATCCAACCCTACAAAGAATACTGAAGGACATTCTAGAGAGAGAGAAAAAAAATACCAGGATTTAGGAATAGTGTCAGAAAGGCCTCAATGAGCATGGCAGGCAGTAGAATGAAGGAGAAAAGTAGACAAACAATAGCAGAAAAATAGCATAGCAGAAATGAGGCAGAGAAGGATGGCTAGAATCTCTAACATAGATGGCCTTGATAAACTATATTTTAATAGTGCACCAGGATTTAAAACCCACATTACTCACACTACTCTGGTTAAATGTATTATATTTCTCTCCAGTCATTCTACCTGTACTAGATTTGAGGGCACAGACAGTAATTCTGAAAATAACAGGATATAGTATGGTAATCATCCTTAATTTCCTATTAACTTAATCTAAAGCTCTGTAAAACCTACACTGTTTTACCGTGACTGATGGTAATCAAATCTGGTTTGTTAGATCACTGTTTTGTATTGATAGATTTTATTCAAAGCTGTTATGATTGATAGTATCAAGTCTGAGAGTATAGGCAACTGCACTTAAGATGACAAGATTCACTAAAATATCCACTATGGTTTGATTATTACCTGCCTTTTAAGTTTTATACTATCTACAATGTTTTATTTTTACTAACATTATTATTTACTGCTATATTCAGTTATACTGCTATATTCAATTATACCTGATGATATAGATAACTCTATTAAAGGTAATAAGAAACAACACAGTAATCATTGTAGATCACTTTGTACTGTGGTTTTATATGACTTTTTGGTTTCATGTTTTTATAGGAATTTGTTTTGTTTTGTCTTGCTATGTTTTGTTTTTCCCTCAAAGAAAGGATAGAAATACATGTAGAAACTCATGCATGCATAGCTGTTCACATTCTCACTGTTTTAATATCTACTTTGTATGCTTTAATTTTGTAACTTGAACAAGTATTTCTAAGAGGATGCTATGTAATTTATCAACTGGTAATTTCTTATTATCTTTTTTCTGAAATTCTGTATTATCTCTACCCTTTATATGCTTTTGTTTCTCTTTAAATAAAAAATAAAAAAATAAAAACATTAGCCAAATTAAAAAAAAAAGAAAAAATTAGTGTTGAAAATCAGTTAAAAGAGGCTACATTAGTGTAAATATTATCAGATATTTTCAAAGGCAATCTGTAAGTGCAGCAGCATTCCATAGCAATATAAGAAAGCACAGCTTTATTAAAACAAATTCAGATGAGGAACTCAGATGTGTGCCCAAATAGAACATGCACATTTCTCCATCTCTAATATGTTGAGTGAGAGGTCTAGATTAAGAAATCACTAAAACCCAGTCACACTAAGTTATTTATACTTGTTTTGTGTAAAGCCTGGGATAGTCGAGATGAGATGAGCAAAAGTTCAGGAAGATCAGATCTGCACTAAGCATTCAGTCAAATAGAAAAACTTACAATTCAGCTTCTTAAAATACAGAAAAACACCTGGAATTTCTCTCTCAATTAAAAACATAGACACAAATAAGTAACAACTTGTATCTTTTTTTTTTTCAAAAACTATTCTTCTCTTAGGACATTTTTCTGTTCGAGATTTTCTGCAAGGCAATTGTGACATCCTTATTCCTCAAGCCATAGATTAAAGGATTTAACATAGGTGCCACAATGGTATAGAACAAGGAAGACACTTTCCCCACGTCAAGGGAGAAAATGGATGGTGGTTTCAGATATACAAAAATACCAGAACCAAAGAAAAGAGAAACTACAATCATGTGGGAGCTGCAGGTGTGGAAAGCTTTGGACCTCCCCTCTGTGGAAGGAATGTGAAGAATGCTAGCCAGGACGAGGGCATAAGAAATAAAGATGGTGAGAGTGGATGTGCCAATGACAATGGCCACCACAATAAAGACCACCAACTCATTTGTATCAGTGCTATTACAGGAGATCTCAATGATGGGAAAGAAGTCACACATGAAATGATTGATGAGGTTGTCAGAACAGAACACCAGACTCATTATGTTTGCTGTGTGGACCGTGGCCCCAGCAAACCCCATGAAATAGACACCAAACAAGAGGAGTGAGCACAGCTGGGGAGACATGGTGACTGTGTACAAAAGTGGGTTACAGATGGCAACGTAGCGATCGTACGCCATTGCTGAAAGAATGAAGGACTCAGAAATGACAAAGTAGCAGAAGAAAAAGAACTGAGTCATGCACCCAGCATGCACGATCATGTTCTTCTTGGAGATAAAACTCATCAGCATTTTGGGGGTGATGGTAGTGGAGTAAGATAAATCTATGCTGGAGAGGTTGAAGAGGAAGAAGTACATGGGGGTGTGCAGGTGAGAGTTCAGTGCTATCAGGATGATCAGGCCCAGGTTGCCAAGCACTGTGATCAGGTAGAAACCTAGAAAGAGGAAGAAGAGGGGGATCTGGAGTCCTGGCTGGTCCGTTAAGCCTGCTAGGATGAACTCTGTCACAGAATCGTTTTTGGTTGCCATTCACACCTTTCATGTGTGATCTGTGGGGTGAGAAAAGAAAACAATTTGTAAACAAAGAAATATCAAATGACCTTTTTTTCACTGTCCCCTATTGTTGAAAAAAGAATCCACAAAAATTAGTTTAAGTTTGGTTTGCTGTGGATAGCAAACTACCAGGTGAGGTTAACTTCCAGAGTTTCCTGAGAGGACAAATTTGCCTCCCGAATAAAAGCTGAGGGTGCTCAAGAAAGGGATGCCACACCATGTAAAAGCTATTTATTTTTTAGATATTGAAATAAATTCTGTTCCTTTCTCTCTGAACTCTCCTCCTGAGCCTCTTCCCTGTATTGGGAGGCAGAAACTACCATGGCTCTGGATCCTATCATAAGGTCCAAGAAAAGATTTTATGGTGGCTTTTTTTCTCTTTCATATTAAAATTGAGATATTTTTATTGATGCTTTAATTTACCACTTTAATATAATATTTCAATTAAGGTTATTTTTAAATGATACATGGATCATATTTTTCCAAGATCTATTAGCTCTATTTGCTGAAGATTTAATACTATTTTTAAACTAACATTTATTTAAGAACTCTCCTCACGGTTCTATCTGTAAGAGGCTGTTTTAAGTGCTTTAGCACAATGCTATTATTTTTCATATATGTGACAACTGATATTAAAAATCTAGCCCAAAGTTACAAACATATGAAACCCCATTGTAATGAATGTTGGCAGCCTGACTCTTAGAGTCTGCATCTGTAATCCCTGTGTTACATCACTAGCTATGTTCAGTCAGGCACTCACCTTCCTCATTCAGAGCTGTAGCGATGTTCTCTACAGTCTCCTGTCCAATTTTCCTGAGAAGAGCAAAGACCTAGTGAAGAGGAGACAGCAGACTTGAGCTCAGAGCACTTTCCTCCCAGCCTGGAAGAAAGAATCAGAATCTCTAATTGATCTGGTAACTTTTTGAGCAATGCAGAACATGATTTATATTTGTTTACTTACCCAAGAGCACATGAACTTCCAGAAAGGAGACTGCACTTGTTCCTTGTATGTACATAGGATTCTCAATTACAGGTCTCAGTAATCTGATTATTAAGACAGATTCCCTCGTGACTTCTTCCTCAGGGACTACCTTCCCTAAGAAAGAAAAAAATGTTTGCTTATCCCTTGGAATTATTTTAGAGATAATTATTTCAACCAACATTTATGCAGTACTATTAAGAGAAGTTTTACTATGAAAAATAAATGTCATTACCATTTTTTTGAATAGCCAGTAATCTACCTGTAATGTTTAACTCGATTGGGCAAATTTGATTGATTTCAGAATCCACCTAAATCATTGGTGGAGCACAGTTCTTGATGTGTGTGCACCAGTCAAGGAGGTGTGACCTTGCCAAATCGCGTCTCTTCCCTGGCTTCTCCTCCAGGCACTGTTCCCCTGCTCTGCTTCCCAGCTCCTGTGTGCTGTGCACTTTGCCACTGCCAGCCTTTCCACCATGCTGTTTATGCCTTGGAGGCAGATGGCAATGGACTAAATGTCCTGCAACCATGAGCCAACTTCACTTGTCTTCCTTTATGTTGAGAGTTTCATAGTCGTGTCTCAGGAAAAGGAAAGTTCACTAATACAACACCTGACATAGTTTCCCTTAGTGACCTCTGGTTGCCCAGATCCAAAGCACTATATGCACATATCCGATGTTTCCTTCATGACAATAGGATACCTGTTTCCTAGGTGAAGTTTTTAGAGTATGTTATGTTTTAGAGCCCAGAGCCCTGTCACGTTCTGTATGATTCTAAGCACCTTAGCTGAAACCAAAGACTGAACTACCTGTTAGGTCTTTGGACTCACTGAAATCCATGAAGCAAGGTCTTTGCTTCTCAGAGCTGACAGCTCTTGGAAAATAACAACAAACCCAATAGATTTAGTTTTTAAAAAGTGATAAGATCCAGGGAATGCTAATAAGGTGAGATAATGTGATTTGGAATAGAATACCAACAGTATCTTTTATTTCAGGTAACTGCAAGAATTAATTGCATTACTCTCAACTCAGAAACAAAAGGAAACATCTTAGATTCCCTTCCCAGTCTTCTCATGGGGGATATGCTTACTAATGTAAAAGAATATTTCTTATCTGGCAACTACTGTTTACCTCCCCAGGACTGAATTGTCTATAACTAACTTACTTGTCAAAATTCCCTTTGGCTCTCCTTGTCTTCCATTTACTTTCTTTGAACACTTTGACCAAGCACCTCTTTGCTTTTATTATTTCTTTTAATCTCCACTTCCAACTCTTCTCTTTACAAAAATTATGTATTGTATTATCTAAATCTCTCAGCTCTTTACTTACCCTTTTTATTAGTGGGATAAAGATACCCCAAGCAGAAGGAGCCCAAGATAACTGTAATTTGTACGGAAAGGGACATAGGAAAAAACTACACGAAGAACTTATTAGTACCTATCATCCATTAATATATAAACTTGTTTTTACACTGAGTGAAGCTGTCACAGGAGAGATTACTGGACTTTGTTTAAGAGTCTGTATACAGTTTGAAACTTATAATTGATTTCTGAGATCACCTTAATGTTAGTTTTCCCCAAATTTCCCCCTCTATCACAGTTTCACTCCACATAAGACATAGTCTAAAAATTTATTTCTTTTTATTGAAGAAAAAAACCAAAATCTTATTTATTCATTGATTTTTTTATATTGGTATTTCTAACCATTTATATGTTTGGATGTTCAGGGAAGAAAATAACCTTCTAATAGAACACTAAAAACGGTGAATAAAAATGCTAAAACTAAAAATACTAAGCTACTCTATAAAATTCCACAGAAATAAACTATCTTTCCTAATAAACAGATGCCAGATTCTGTCTTGATAACTAACTAGATTCCCCAAATTATTTCTTGCTCTGAAATTTCTATACCCCATATGATTGCCCTCAGCCGCAGACACCTCCATTTTGTTTGAAATACCAAAAGTACCTTTTCAAAGTTTTTAAGTTTTGATTTTCTTAGTCATGAAACAATATAGAACCTGCCACAAAGCATGTTACTAACCTTCCTATAGAAGCCGAACTCCACTAGAATGAGTTCAGAGGGTTCCACATGGCCCTGTGTCACACGCCATCTTTAATGCACTTCTCGTCATTTGATCACAAACTTAAGAAAAATTTTCATCTCCTACTCTCTACATAAATTTGATATTCAAAATTTGCTTATTGAGAAGTCATATTAAGCTACTGTAAATAGAATCAGACTTTAATATTCTATCATACTTTGAAAAGAAAATCTATAAGGGGCATCAATAAAAGTAGAAAACAGTGCATAAAGGAACACAAAGCAGACTGGACTTAATGACCTGGGTTAGAGTCCC
>PVLA01014261.1:0-31673 GCA_004027455.1 Hydrochoerus hydrochaeris
TCCTTCCTTCCTTCCTTCCTTCCTTCCTTCCTTCCTTCCTTCCTTCCTAGACAGGATCGTGCTATGTCAAGCTACTGTGCAATTTCAGGTTGACCTTGGACTCATGGTTGTCGTGCCTCAGCTAACAAAGTGCTGGGATTACAGGCTGTGCCAACACGCCCAGCTGAAAAGATTTCATTTTAGCACAGAGTTCTAGGGCTGAACAGAAATTCAAAAGCATTGCTCCAAATTGCATTCAGTCTCCCCAGGGTTAGATTGCTTTCTGCTTCCAGAGCCCATTGGTGTCTGCCAGTCCCAGAAAAGACTTGACATTGCAGTGTAGGGAGAGCAAGCGTGGCAGCAGTGCTCTTGGAGCATTTGGGGAAGGGCAGACACAGATGTGCATCATGTGGACTGTGGACTAAGCCTTAGTACACTGGCCCAGTGGGTCCCAAAGAAATCCAGAGCCTCTGGTGATGTCTCTTTTGCCTCTAAACTCTGGACTTTTGACTGCATGTTTTTTCTGACTCCTCTTCTTTGGCATGTTCCCACTTTTCTTCTCCCCAAAGACCAGATCCCATGTTGCCATTTCATGAAGTTCTTCCATCCTGAGCTCCTATAGTTCTGCACTTTGTTCCTCTGGGTCTCTCCCAGAATACAGGAGTGCTCAACTCCCTGGGAACAAATGAACAAACATATGAACTGAAAGAGCAGTGAGAAGGTCAGAAAAACTCAGGTCTGTGAGGCATCCATTTTTCTCATTCGTAACAAACAGTGTTTCCACACCAAGTCTCACCTCCCTGAATTGGCTCTGATTTCCTTACTAACATAATTGTGAGTCAGGGTTTGACTCATCTCTGTGTCCTACACCTTACTAAGGTCAGATTAAAAAAAAAACAAAAAAAACCCATAGTAAATCATCATAGGGCAGAGGCAGGGGAGTTTGTGTTGGTTGGAAGGCTTGGGAAAGCTTCATGGAGGAAGTGGCATTAGGGACAGATGTGGAAGACATGAACAAATGATTTTGACAGGTATGGCAATATGGCAGGGTCAGCAACTCATGCAGTGTCAGGGTTGTGGAAGGCCCACTTCCAGAGTGAGAGCTCAGCAGTCCACTGGGAAAGCACAGAGCCTGGGAGAGGGTCTCAGAAAGGGACTTGAACAGGTGGGCTGAGTCCTGACGTGAAGGAGGGTGGGGTAAACAGCAGGTCTCAGGTGGGCATGGGGTGCCACCTGGAGAACTCCCTGTGGAGACAGTGATGTGGTCACAGTGTAGTGTAGTGTACACAGTGTAGTGTAGTGCTGGAAACCTGTAGAGAGGGCAGCAGGTCAGGCAGGCCAGAGGCAGGGTGGTGCAGAGGGGTGGACAGGTATTAGCTGAAGCAGTGACTGTAGGGAGGAGGTGGCTCAGGTGGACAGCCGGAGTATGAGGAATGGAGGGAACAAGCCTGTGTGCTGCCCAGAGTTACATGCTTGGGGAGGCTGGAGGGGCTCTGGAGTTGGGGGAGTGGGCTGGAGGGAAGGGGAAAGGGAGTAAAAGATGCGATATGTGTATGTACCTATTTCCCACGATGAAAATGTTTGTTGTGTATAACAGTATACTGATAAAAAATGGAACAGAGGTCAAGAAACATGCTGTTGAGTAGAGGAATGGGCTGGGCTTTCAACAGAGAGCAGCATCATGGTCAGCCAGGTATTTGGGATGGATTTGGTCAGGGAGGCCTTGGGTAGGGGCAACACCAGGCAGCTGCTGTGATGGTCTGAGGTAAGCAGGACCAGGACTGAGTAGGCAGAGACCAAGGAGGAATCAGTTGTCTACTATGAGAAGCATATTTGCTTGTTCAGTTTTTAAGTTGAAGTGGCACTTTTTTAAAATTTAAACATTACATGGGGCAGGGGATATAATTCAGTGGTATAAGCACCTACCTGGCAAGCTCAAGGTCCTGAGTTTGTTTCCTGGTATCAAAAGAGAAAAAAATTAAAGATTATAAAGTAAACACATGCTCATAAGAAATTCAAGGTGTAATGAAAGGTGGGAGGTACCAGTGTCCTCACTCGGTGCCTTCACTTACTCTCCAGAAGTTACAGGGTAAGTTTTGAAGGAAGAAATGGTAGGTATGGGAGACAGAGGGAATAAAGGGAGGAAGGGTACAGCACAGGTAGATGCCTCAGCTTCCGGGTGGGGATCCTGGTGGGTTGAGGCATCGTCAGACGGCAGAGGCCTTGGGAAAGGTTGCCGACTTGGAGGGGTGGGTGGTGGTGGTAGCTTTGGTAGGCTTTATTGTGTGAGGAAAAGAAGTGGAAACTAAGAAATCAGTGATGGTCTTTAGGGCAGGCAAGTCCCCCGGTAACAGGAGCAGGCAAACGGTGAGCAGTGTGCAAGCCTGGAGGGTTTTCTGCTTCTTTGCCCTCTTCTTCTCTGTGGCTACCCTGACCACCCGTCTCTTCACCCTCAGACTCCCCACCTGGTGAACCTGAACGAAGACCCCCTGATGTCTGAATGTCTGCTCTACCACATTAAAGATGGCATCACCAGGTAGCATGTACCCAGGGCCCTGGGAGGGGCAGGCTCTTTTGTGGGGTGTAGCTGCAGAGGGGTGGTTACATTGGTGACTCTCTGTCTTGGTGTACATGGCAGTATCCCAGGTCATTGCCTCCACAGCCGTGATTGTTGCTCTTCTAGCCTTTGCTTCCATGTCCTCTTTCTCTTCCTCCTCCCTTTCTCTTCTCCCTCTTCTTCCTTTTTTTTTGGTTGTTGTTTTTGTTGTTATTGTTGCTGGAATTAGGGTTTGAAGCCAGGGCCTTGCACATGCTAAGCAAGCACTTTATCACTGATACACATCTCCATCCCTCTCCTGGCTTTTTGGCAAGTTGCTGGGTCTGCCTGCTTAGTGGCCGGCTGTCCTCTGTCCCCCTACTTTGTTGACACCAGATTGATTCCAGGACCAAAACCGATCCAGCACTTAGGGGATGGCTCCTAACTTACTGGTGCAGAGGAGTTGATAGGAAACTTGGACTGCCTCATTCTTAGCCCTAATACCACTCTTTGGCATCCTGTGGTGGGACCCCTTGGAGGAGGGAGAAGGGGATAGCTCTGGTCCTGTGTACGGTGGAGTAGTGCTCATGTGGAACGCTTAGTGGCTCAGGCTTTTCCAGCAGATGCAAATGAAACCCTAGGGCTCAGTGTCTCCTGGAGTTAAAGCGGTGCCCTTTCCCCTCCCACCACCACAAGTGTTTGAGCTGTCCTGGGCTATCACCGTGGTTAGAGTTCTTTGAGCTATCAGCCTTCAGGGTGGGTAGCAGACCTCTGGCTGAGAATGCCCACCAATCCCAGGCTCACTTTCCCCTTTTGCTGTATGGGCTCTTGAAGGGCACAGGGGTAAATCCCAGCTTCACCACTGCCCAGCTGTGGGACCTTAGGTGGGTTATTTTTTCTCTCTGAGCCTTAGCCTTCTTGTATGCGTAGTGGAAATAATTATGCTTGACTTGCTGAGCTGGGTGAGTTGATGTTCATGGCCTGCCTTGGACACATCCAGAATGTTCACTGTTGCTTCTCCAGGGTTGGCCAGATAGATGTAGACATCAAACTGACTGGACAGTTTATCCGAGAGCAACACTGTCTGTTCCGGAGCATCCCTCAGCCAGATGGAGAAGGTAATGGCTGGGGGAGATGAAAGGGGTGGTCAGATAGAGGGAGAGACCAGTCCCATGTTCCAGCCCACCCAGAGGCCTGGACTGGGCACTGGGAAGAGTGACTGAGTTGAGGAGGGTGGGGCGTCCTCCCCTCAGTGGTGAGCAGTGAGGGAATACTGAGGGCCTGCCTGGCTGTGTGGTCAGGGGACACCAAGGACCTGAGGCAAAACAGGGTACTGTGTCAGGTTGGAGGTGGGATTTTGATGAAAAGAAAATGCTGCCCTCCTATTTCTTTTCTTTTCTTTTCTTTTCTTTTCTTTTCTTTTCTTTTCTTTTCTTTTCTTTTCTTTTCTTTTCTTTTCTTTCTTTTTTTGCCTCAGATTGTGCCCTGGTCATTGTATGTGAAAACCTATATTTGTTTCAGGGGGGTGTCTGAATATATCTCTGGAAAACCTGTATCATTCCAGTTATGTTGACATAGGTTTCTGAGTATTAAAGATGCATGTGTCTCTAGTTCCTAATGTTTTGGAGACTTTAGACTACTGTCCCCTCTTTGCTTTTTCCCATTATTGGGAGTCAACCTAGGTCCCTTGTACTGTACTACATCCCCAGCCTTTTTTTGTTTTTGTTTTTTATTTTTTTAAAGATAGTCTCACTAGGTTGCCTAAACTGGGCTCAAATTTGTGACTGCCGTGCCTCAGCCTCCTACAGTTCTGGATTACAAGCATGCTGCTCTACACCAAGCTGAGTATAGCCCATAAGAGAGCCTTATGACATTTAGGCTGGCCCTAAACTCACTGTGGAGCCAAGGCTGGTTTTGAACTCAGCGTGACCCTCTTGCCTCATCTTCCTGAGTCCTGGGATTACAGGCATGCATTGCCATGCCTTGCCTGGGAGGAACATGAGGTGTTTAGGAGTCATCAGGAGTCATAGGCCGTGAGGGTTCAGTAGTAATTTGTGTGACATGTCAGCAAAACAATACTCAAGCAGTTCAGTTTGGTTCTTGTCTTTTTGCTGCTGTGGGGGTAGCATCAGATGGACTATATTCCCAGCCCCACGATGTTTTAAGAAATAAGAAATGGCTGGGTATGAAGGTGCTTGCCTGGAATTCCAGCTGTTTTGGGGGTTGAGACAGGCGGATCACTTGAGCCCAAGAGTTCAGGGCTCACCAGACCAACATATCCAGACCCCCTGAAAAGGAGAAAACACTGTCATGTATCGTACACCTCAGAGTTAAGATGTGCTTGTTAGTTTCAGTTCGGTAGAGGACCAGCAGGTTAACACTCATTCTGGTCTGGTTTAAGTCTCCAGTGGCAGCTAGTGCTTCTGGCATCCCAGACAGAGCTGTTGAGTCAGTTCCGTTCATTGAGTTACTGAGGAATTTCTGTTCTGTAATTACCTCAAGCTGATCAGGTGGGGAGATATCAAAGCCATGTAAGACCCATGGGGCCAGCCCACCAACCGGGAGCTCACAGTGTGTTTGGGGCGATGACGTGTGCAGGACTGCTAGTGAATCACAGGAAGGCCAAGTGCAATGGTGGTGCTTACACTGCCAGCCCCTCGGGAGGCTGAGACAGGAGGATCATAAGGTCAAATCCATCCTGGGCAATTTAGGGAGACCTTGTCTTAAAATAAAAAGGCCTAGAGGTGTAGCTTAGAGGTAGAGTGTTTGCTGGCTTAGCATGTGCAAGGCCAGGCTCTGGGTTCAAGCCCCACCACTGCAAAGGGAAAAAAAAAGAAAAAAGAAAAGTAGCCAATGTTTCTGTTGCCCCAAAGAATGGGGCCTTTAGTCCATCTGCGCTTTATACTAACTGCAGATTTAGTACTTGACTAGATGCAGATGGAGAAAGTGGGCAGCATAGACAGAAGAGTATTTACTGTCCATCTCTTCGGACCTTTGCATTTTCTGACACAGCCCAACAGTGACAAAACTGAGACCACACAGTTAGAAATGGTAGACTTGAATTGGAATACGGGCTACAGGGGGTTGTGCTGTGGACTCTGCCCTGTGCTGCCAGATTGTCGGGAGTTCAAGGACAGGGAGGAGGCTGCCTGGCCAGCTGGAGCACTCATGTCTCCTAGCTTTTTTTTTTTTTTTTTGTCCAAAGCACTTGTCTCATCTTTTAGAGGACACTTTCAATTAACTGCTTTTAAGGATTATTAGAATTAAATGACTTTAAGTTATATTGTTTGTTGTCTGTCTTACATGTCAGTGGTAAGCTTTGTGAGAGCAGGAATTTTTAGTTTTTATCTCTTTATTGGATTCCAAAATCTAATAAAATACTGCCCAGCATATAGTAGGGTTATCATGTATTTGTGCAATCAGTGAATGTGTGGGTCATGGTTAGAAATAAGGAAGTAAAGGTAAGATAAACTGGTGACCATTACAACCAAATGGCGCCATCCCCTTCTGTAGTCACTCCCAGACATACAGTGATGTCCTTTAGTTGTCTCTCTGCCAGGACTTCTCCTCTCTTTTATCACTTATGCCCTTAGAAATCTTATTCTGTCTTTGAGCATCAGATTGAAAGTTACCACTTGCCAGGGAGTTAGCTCAGTGGCATAAGTGCCTTCCTGGCAAGCACGAGGTCATGAGTTCGATTCCGGTACCAAAAAAAAAAAAGTTACCACTTTCCCATAATAATCCTTTCTAGGGTCCCTTAGGCAAAGCCCTTACGTGGTGTCTTTGCTGTGTTTGTCTTCTCTGATCACAGGCTTCATCTCTGCCTGATGTTACAGTTCATTCCAGGTCCCATGTTTCTTTATTACTTTCAGTGTAAATAACGAAAAAGTCATGTTTGCTTATTACTTTATAGTTTATTTGAGCCTTTCAGCCACTCCGTAAATAAGACTTCGTTACCACATTTTATAGGCCACCACAGAAATTAGACTTCTTGTTCATTGTCCTTGGCTGGGGGGTTGCAGGGGCTGGGTCTTTGGGATATTAGGTCTGTTGGTGACAAGAAGTTGGTGCTCCTTGAGGGCAGGAAAGCTGCTTCATAGATCTTTATGTCTTAGCAAGCATCAGGCTTAGTGATTTGTACTGAGGAGTGCTTTGATAAATGTTTGTCTTGAATTGATTTTATCTCGTCATTGTCATCTGTGGCTTGGAAAGATTAGTCAGGTGGCAGTTTGCAAGATGTAGCAGACACAGAGGTGGGCTAGGAACCTATTGGAGGAATCTGGGGCTGGCCAGGGATAATGTTTTCAAAAAGGTAGGAATGGACATCTGAAAGGGCTTCCGCCCAGTTGAATATGAGGAATGAACCATTCTGAGAATTACAGATTTTCTGAGCTGTTGCTGGGGAGAATGGTGGTGGGGAGTGGGGCCACCTCAGAAGCTTGTGGGGATTGTAGTTGGCCTCTAACCCTCCTTCTGCTCTTCCTTTCCTATGCTGCCTGCCACCAGAGGGGCCTTGGCACCCCCCACAGGTACTAGGGGTGGGACTGGTGATGCATGTGTGGTGTGGGTACATGGCAAGGTGGGAACTGTGACCATTGCTGCCTTTCCCAGGGTCTGATTTTTCCTTCCTCTTCTTCCTCTCAGTGGTGGTCACCCTGGAGCCTTGTGAAGGTGCTGAGACATATGTCAATGGGAAGCTGGTGACAGAGCCGCTGGTGCTGAAGTCAGGTAGGAAATGTGTCACAAACTGATGGTCTGGGACAGGGGCACACATAGCAATTGCTAGGCAGGACTTTTTAGGCACATCATATGGTAGGACCCTAAAATAAATCAGAAATATTGTGGGGATATATAGAAGGAGCTAGGGTTTGAAAATGAAGAAGTCAGTTTTTGGTTTCTCTTGCTAATTCAGGAAACTAGCACAAGGATTTCCAGCTCCCCCAGTTCTCTGTGACTGATAGGGATTGAGTGCTTCCTCAGATCAACCTGGGATCTGTGGCTGGCCTTCTGCTGGGGGAACTAAGGCGTCAGGACTCGGGAGCAAGCTCCTGTCTGCCTTGATTGTAGAAATAGGTTTACCATTATAGGGGAGAAACTCTACTTTTCCCCTTCTTCATATTTCCAGGGAATAGGATTGTGATGGGCAAAAACCATGTTTTCCGCTTCAATCACCCGGAGCAGGCACGGCTAGAACGGGAACGAGGGGTCCCCCCACCCCCAGGACCACCCTCTGAGCCTGTGGACTGGAACTTTGCCCAGAAGGAACTTCTGGAACAGCAGGGCATTGATATCAAGCTGGAGATGGAGAAGAGGTGTGAGGGGATCCCCCTTGTGCCCTGCAGGCCCTGGGGACCCAGTGACCTCTTGTTGCTAAATACCCCCACCTAGGTGGCATCAGACCACCCCCCTCCCCCACCTAGCGCTTCCTTCTGACTCTTGATTTGATTCCAGGCTGCAGGACCTGGAGAATCAGTACCGGAAAGAAAAGGAAGAGGCCGACCTTCTGCTGGAGCAGCAGCGGCTGGTAAGGACGCCAGGGTGCTGTGGGGCAGGCGGAGCCTGGAGATGCACTCTGTGTTCAGTGTGCTGCTGTCACAGCCCAAGTGGACAGAGCAGGTGGGCTGAGGTGTCGGGGCAGCATCTGGGAGGAAGAAATGAGAGAAACGTGATGTGACAGTAAAGTTCCTTCCAGTTGACCAGGGGTCTCCACTCTCCAGTTGATCCATTCCTACCTTAGTGATTTTCACCACATCTAAGTATTGTCATTTACTAAGGTTTTTTTTTCCAGGCTAGCCTTGAACTGATTATGTAGCACAAGTTGGCCTCCAGTTCATGGAAGTCCATCTGTCTCAGCCTCTAGAGTGCTGGGATTACAATGTGTGCCACTATACCCAGCCATAAGATTATTCTTTAATGGACTTTTAAGTCTTTAAACTCATTTGCAGTAGTACTATGCTATCCTGTGCTACATGACATTTCTGTCTGTCTGTCTCTCCGTCTCTCTGTCTTTCGTGCCGGGAATTGAAGTCACAGCCTCACACTTGCCAGGCAGGCATTATGCCACTGAGCTATATCCCTGGCAAAATGAGCAAACTTGGGTTATCTTACACTGATCCAATACATTGATTTTTTTTTTTGTTGCGGGTACTGAGAATCAAATGCAGGACCTCACTCTTGCTAGGCAGCTGCTGCTCTGCTAAGCAGTATCCCTGGCCCCTCTGAATGACATTTCTGTCAGTGATGGACTTTATATAATATGGTGGTACCATAAGATTATGTTACTAGAAACACACATCAGTACATTCTGTGATGTTCACACAATGATGAAATCATCTGAGGAACATTTCTCAGAATGTGTCCCTGTGACTAAGCAATGTGGACATGAAGTCTTAGACTTGATTTACTACAGCTAATATTTATGAGCACTTTCTCTGTGCCAGCTCCTGTTGTAAATACTAAGCCACCGAACGTATCTGTGCAGTAGAGGTGTCATCATCTCCATCGTCCAGACAGTCTGTCCTAGGGCGCTTGGTCCCTAGGAAGAGAGCAGGACCTGCAGGAGGAGTGCTGGCAGGTTTTTCCAGGTGTCTGACCCAGGCTGCCTCTGAGATGGCCTTAGCTCTCCCCTGTCTTTGTCTTCGCTCTCTTACCCCAGTATGCAGACTCTGACAGTGGGGACGACTCCGACAAGCGGTCCTGTGAAGAGAGCTGGCGGCTGATCTCCTCTTTGAGGGAGCAGCTGCCCCCTACCACGGTCCAGACCATCGTAAAGCGCTGTGGCCTGCCCAGCAGTGGTAAGCGCAGGGCCCCTCGTAGGGTCTACCAGATCCCCCAGAGGCGGCGTCTACAGGGCAAAGACCCCCGCTGGGCCACCATGGCTGACCTGAAGATGCAAGCAGTCAAGGAGATCTGCTATGAGGTGGCTCTGGCTGACTTCCGCCATGGGCGGGCTGAGATTGAGGCCCTGGCTGCACTCAAGATGAGGGAGCTGTGTCGCACCTATGGCAAGCCTGAGGGGCCTGGAGATGCCTGGAGAGCGGTGGCCCGGGACGTCTGGGATACAGTGGGCGAGGAAGAAGGAGGCAGCGGAGGTGGCAGTGGAGGCGGAGAGGAGGGAGCCCGAGGAGCGGAGGTGGAGGACCTTCGTGCTCACATCGACAAGCTGACCGGGATTCTGCAGGAGGTGAAGCTGCAGAACAGCAGCAAGGACCGGGAGCTGCAGGCCCTGCGGGACCGCATGCTCCGCATGGAGCGGGTCATCCCCCTGACCCAGGTAGGCGGCCTGCCCCAGCTGCCTTTCCCCTCTGAACCTCTTTCTGCACTTCCTTGAGGAATCTGCATCTCCCCTTGGGTCCCTACCTCCTTCCCCTCTGATAAAAGCATGCTGAAGTTTAACACACTTTCTTAAAAGAGTTTTTTATTAATCATGTGCCTTGCAATCACCAGGCTGCATGTTAAAAATGCAGATTTCTGGGTTCTGCCGCAGTCCACTGGAGCCACATCTTTGGGGATGAATTTGCATGTATGAGTTCCCGGGTTTTCTGAATTAGAATACAGTTTGAGAACCACTGATACAAAGTGTGTAACTATTACACACAGTTTAATGATGCTGGGTGTACTCTGCCACCCTCTCCCTTCTGGTCGATCGGTTACTCTGAGGTGGTCACAGTACTGAATACATTTTATGTGCCTCCTCCTCAATCTTCATAATAGCTCCCTGTGTGGTGGTGCTGTCAGCTTTCCCTGCTGTTTTTTCACAACAAATCTGTATTTGAGTGCCTACGTAGCTCATGCTTTGTGTGAACCGCTGGGGTTACTTAAAACAAGATTCTGCCCTGTTCTATGTTTTCTTGGTGGTGGTGGTTGTGTGTGGGGGACACACAGATGATCATAATCGTGGCTTGAGGTTACGGAGGCTTCTTCCCCAGCACAGCTTCTGGTCCTCTCTCCCTGCTTGCTCCACTCCATTTTCCTTGAACTCAGAATGCTCCAGTCACGGGGCTTTGTATCTGCTGTTCCCTCTGCCTAGATGCTTTTCCTCCAGACAGCCACAGCTTCCTCCTTGTTTCCTTCAGGCCCTGACTGAACTGAGGACTTCTTAGTGAATCCCTTCCTGGTCACCATTGTGGCCATCCCTATAATGGCTTCCGACCCGCCTTCCCTACTCTGTTCTCCATCTGAAATAGAACTCATTTAATTACTACATTACCAGTAGGCTCTAGGTACTGTTGCTGGGTGTCATTGCACAGATGAGGAAGCAGGAACAGAGAGGTTACAAGAATCTGATCACACAGCCAGAAAGCATTGTATTGAATGCCTGGTGCAGAAAAAGCACCAGGACTGAACCCAGACCTTGCACTCAGGCCTGTGCCCCTTAGCCATTTACCAGTCCAGCGTCTGTATCACCATGTTCTTTTCTGGACCCCTTCTCATCCTCTCACTCCAGTGCTTCTAGTTGACTCAGGTCCACTTGTCCTCATGATTCAGCTGTCCTCATATCCTTCTCCTTTGCCTTCACCTGCTTCCCTTCCAGGATCATGAGGATGAGAATGAGTCTGGGGAGGTCAGCTGGGCCACGCCTGAAGGATCAGCGGCCCCCGAGGAAGCAGTGCCTAGTGACCATGCACCCTCAGTCCGGCCGCCCTCCCCACCCCTGTCCAGCTGGGAGCGAGTGTCGAGGCTGATGGAGGAGGACCCTGCCTTCCGCCGTGGCCGCCTTCGTTGGCTCAAGCAGGAGCAGCTGCGGCTGCAGGGACTGCAGGGCTCCGGGGGCCGGGGTGGGGGTCTGCGCAGGCCCCCAGCCCGCTTTGTGCCCCCTCACGACTGCAAGTTGCGCTTCCCCTTTAAGAGCAACCCCCAGCACCGGGAGTCCTGGCCAGGAATGGGGAGCGGGGAAGCCCCAGCTCCCCCCCAGCCTCCTGAGGAAGTCACTCCATCTCCAGCCACTTCTAGCTGCAGGCCCCCTAGTCCCCGTAGGTCCCACCATCCTCGAAGAAACTCGCTGGATGGAGGAGGCCGATCCCGGGGAGGGGGTTCCACACAGCCAGAAGCCCAGAACTTCCAATCCAAAAAGCACAACTATTATCCCCAGCAGCCCCAACCTTACCCGACCCAGCGGCCCCCAGGGCCCCGTTACCCCCCATACACGACTCCGCCCCGAATGAGACGGCAGCGCTCAGCCCCTGACCTCAAGGAGAGTGGCACAGCAGTGTGATCCCCACGTCCTGGCAGAGAGGGCCTGGCCAGGCCTTTGCTGGGAGGAAGGAGGCGCCAGAGATGCTGCTTTCCCAGAAGCCCTGGGGCAGGGAGGCCCAGAGAGGAGAGAGAAGGTCTGAGTAGGTGACAGAAGATGTGGACGGGACTGAGCTGGAGGCCGAGTGAGGGGAGAGGGCATGGAGTTGCCAGGAGTAAACCAAAGTGAAGGAAGAGCGATAGGAAGCTGCCTTGGGGTCGCCCCTTGCAGAGGGGGATCCCACAAACGCTGCTATGGGTGGGGTGGGGGCTGGACGTTGCGTAGTCAGTGTTTGATTTTCTTTTTACATGGGTGCAAAAGGGAGAGAGCTGAGAGGCCGGTTCTTTTCCCTGGCCCCTGTCTGTCTATCTGTCTGTCTGTCTGTGGTGGGTTTGTTTCCCAGGAGGTGTGGTGGGATCATAAGTCATCTCCCCTCCTCCTAGGCCTGCTATTTTTGGGGGACCTGTCTGGTTTGGCTGGAGTTCAATGAGGATGTGGGGCCTCTTAATAAAGGATAGCAAACAGCTGTGTCTCACTGTTTTCATGAGATAGTCATTTTAGGAGTAAAACACAGCTCTTAAGTTCCTCGTACCAGTGAATTGTGGCATGTGAATGCTCCCATGGTGTCACCACCCTGATCAAGATACAAGAATGGGTAGGTATCTTCATTACTTTTCTCTCATTGCTGAGATAAAATACTCAGCACCCAAAATGAAGGAAGGAAAGGTTTATTTAGCTCACAGTTTTGGGATGTTTCAGTCCATACTCAGCTGGCTCCAAGGCAGGGTTGCATGGCTAAGGGGCAGCCGTTCATGGTGGCCGCAAGCAATAGGAACAAAAAGGCAGAGCACCCCTCCTTACCTCCCTTAGGTTGTACACTGGCTCCTCACCCCTGGGTGACTGCAGCATGCCTACCACCAACCCCAGCACTAGACAATGAACCAATCACAAGTGCTAGACTCAGCTGCCTTTGAAAGGCTGCCCCACCATGACCACATGAGGCTTTAGGGGGACATCTAGACAAACCAGGCTTGGTGGTGTGCTCAGGAGGCTGAGGCAGAAGGATCATCAAAGCTGGCCTGTGCTATATAGAGACCTTGTCTCAAAAAAACAAAGTTTCCACCTTGTTTTCTTGAATTTAGCAATCCTCACATCTCTGTTCAGAGTGTATATTTTTTCTTTTCTTTGTATTTTACTTAGTTTTTCCTTCTGGTTTCATGCAGTTTTCAGTGTTGCAGGTGAAAAGGGAGGGATGCGAGGGAAGGCAGAGGCTGTGGCCTATCAATGTCCGACTGGCTGTTACTAATAGATGCTAAGGGATTTGGGCGATGGAGGGGGGCTCTGTTACACTAAATCACCTTAAATTTATGTGACAGTTCTGCCAAATAGCCTGTTTCCCTAGGGCAGTGTTAAGGCTCTTTGCATTACCTGTGGGTTTATGATCTTGCTGTCTGCCCTCTGGCAGGGTGTCTTCAGCGGTCCAAATGGTTTTTCATTTGTTTTAGGAACTGTGCCACCTGCTTTTCTCACCCCTTCTGAGCAGCAAAGTCATGGCAATGAGGTAAAGGTTCACCCTTTGCTCACTAAACTCTGGAATCTCTGTGTTTTCATCTTGTTCTCAGGAAAACACTTTAAACACATTTGAAAATTTAAGCTGCTTCTCCATAGCTTCTGAGATCAGCCAGTCTTGATGTACAAGCAACCAAATTATTTTTTCACTGCAGCCAAGCTAGTGCTCTGGGTGAGGGTAGGATTAAGTTTGTGGTTGATTTCTGCACCCTGATGCTGGCTACCTTTGTTTTGACACCTTTCACTGCTAGGTCTTCAGGGATCTGTTGGCCAGAACCTGAGTTATGGACTGTAATGGGTAGTTTGTTTGGCAGCAGTGTTTATAATCTGGCTAAATGTGAGTGGGAAAAATGACAGATTGTAAAGTTCTTTGCAGGTCAGTGTGGAGAGGTACAGAAGTGCTCTGAGATTCAGGGCAGAAAGAAAAGTTGTTGCTTAGAATACAGTTGGGTTATCCTCACATAAAGACTGCCTTGTGCAAATATCTATTGCAGTTAAAAAAAATCAATTTTTTAGATTTAAAATTTCAAATTAATTTATTTTTGAGATAGGGTCTTACTATGTAGTTCACACTGGTCTTGAACTCACAGTGTATCCCAGGCTGGCCTCAAATTTGTGAAGATTCTGCCTCAGCTTCCCTAGTGCTGGGATTACAGGTGTGTACTGCCACACCTAGCCAAAGTAAGTTTTTAACGTGGGTGACCTTTATTTAGATTTTATTCAGAGAAGTACCATTGAGCTTTTATGTGTGCCATGTGGGTAACATTCTGTCTGCTTTTCATTTAGTCCTTAACCCTCTTAAGTCTTCTGTTTCTATTTCTCATGCGGGAAGACTGAGGTTTGCTAAGATTAAAGAGCTGCCCAAATGTATATGGCAGTTGCAAAGTTAGGGTTCCAGCCTGTGTTAAACTGACTGAATCCCACACTCTGTCGCATCCCTACAGAACATAAGTTAACCCCTTTCCTTCTAGAAACCATGTTGCCTTCTGGTATTAGGTCTTCACGAGCTGCCTCTAGTTTCTGGTCTGTCTGCAGTTGCCCTGTGAAGGGAGAGCTGGTATCTTGTGTTTCCTTTCAAATGCATAAGAAGTCACCAAAACAGTCTGCTAATTTTCTAGCTCGCTCTGTTTCAGCATTTCTACAGTTTCATCCTTGGATTCCTTGGAAATGTAGTTTATTTTTCTTCATTTCTTTCTTTAGAGGCTTCTTTCCTTTGATGATTCATGTAGACTTTTCGTTCTGTCATCTGAAATTTTGTGTTTTAGAATACATTTGGGGATCTTGATACTTTTTTTCCCCTGCTGATGCTATTTTGCATCAGGTGTACTGTGAGTAGTTTCTACTTGTTCCCAGTGACTCACCACTCCTGACAAATGACCACCTCTGCTTACACCATCCTATTCCTTCACGTGCAGTCTTTGGAACCCTGGCAGTCCTGCTTCCTGTGGCAGTAGAACTATAGGGAGCCCTACTCAAGATTCAGAGTGTCCTACCAAAGCTCGTTTGGGTCACAGTTTCTCCCTGCACCGATGGCATGCTGTTCTGTCTTCTGGTAAGGGCGGCTTAGTGTCCACCTCTCCAGGTTGAAGGCCAGCAGCCTTGACTTTCTACACTCCTGTGTGCTCTGATCACTTATGGACGGAGAGACTGTGGCATCATCTGGATGGGGTGTCTCATCTAAAGTCTGGTCTCCAGATGTGAGGTGTAAAAACTGCTTTTCTTGACCTTAAACAATTATCTGTAGGCACTGACAATCTGTGGAGCCCTTGATCACCTGCCAATGAGGGTTTCCACCTGTACCAAGTTCCTCCCTCAGCTTGATCCTTCTTACTGCCCCTTAATCCCTGGAGAAGAAATTTGTTTTCAGATTACACATATTTACCTCATTATATTTTATACCTGGAATAGTCTTGCCCTGAGCTTCTATAGCTTCTCAGCCACAGCTGGGTTCTTGCTTGATTATCCAGCCATAAAGAGATTGGAAAAGTTCTCATGCCAACAAGCTGTAATGTTAAGAGAGTGACCCTATAGCTGGCAATCTGCAGTGAGCCTCTTCTACAACCCATTAAAGCTTTACAAATGATCATGAGAACTGCTTTTGATTCTTGGAGAGCCTTCTCAGCCAGAGAGAAGCAGCTCTTTTGTCTGAGTCCAGGGCCCTATTCCCAGCAGGTTGGGTTGTTAGCAGAACTTTTGGAACATATAGGCCTGCGATCTAGCTTCCTCACTAATTAGCTGTGCTATACTGGGTAAATCACCTTTTCTGGGCCTCAGTTTCCTTCTCTATAAAATGGGTTTAATAATAGGTTACGAAAATATAATGAGGTAATATGTGTAAAGGGCCTGGCAAATGTTAGGAGCTTAAGGTTGATGCCTTCCCCTTTCCCTTGCTCTGAACTGGAACAGAAGCCTTGAGAAAGAAGGGAAGTCATACAGGTGACTTCACTTCATTCTGCTTTAGAACAAGAAAGATCTAAAGTGAAAATATTACAAGCAGAATTAGCCAAATACCAAGGCGGCAGAAAAGGAAAAAGAAACTGAATCTGACCAGTGTAGGTGATTGCATAGCCTTTGAAGTCAACACAAAAATTAAACTTTCAGGGTTTTTAAAAAATATAGATATTTAATGTTGTGTAACTGCTAAACTGCAGTTTTGTTGAAGGAACAACAAGCTACTAGCTAATAGTCTATATATGTTTTTTGGCTTAAAAGTGAAAAGGAAAAAATGTAGTATTCCAGTAAAACTTAATGATTACTGATTATTGTTTACTATACATACTTCTTATCACTTTAGTTTTTCATCATTCAATAAAATTACTACTTAAAAAAAAGAAAGAAAGGGGGTACTGCAAAATGACCTCAAACTCCAAAGAATGACAAAGCACCTCTTCAGCTCTGCCCTGCCCAATGATCAGCATCCCCCTACACCCCAAAACTTTTTCCCAAGTCACACTGTGCAGTTGTTCAGCAGGGGAGAAAAGGGGTGAGGTTCCCCTCTGAGTCTTGTGCATTCACAGAACATTAGAGAATCTTGCTGTGCAGCCGCATGGGGTGTTGTGCGCCAGCCCTCGAGTCTGCCCGGGGCTGGGCGGGAGGGTGTGTGCCTAGGAGGCCAGAGGGACCGAGATAGGAGAGGACAGGAGGTCCGTGGGGATTGATTCCTCCAGGACTGGTGCTCATCTGTGTTTTCTAGAAGAGAGGAACTGACTGCCTTCCTAGTCAAATTCTTCCTCTTTGTGGATGCTCTTGGGTTCCAGAGAAAGGGAAGAGAAGGCACATCCGGTAAGGGAAAGGAAGGGAGGGAAAAGAAAAGAGGAAGAAAAGGGGAAAATGAAAATGAGACTTTAGTAAATAAGGAGAGGATGAGGGGCTGAAGGGAGAGGAGACGAATGGGAAGAAGAACCAAGATGCATCCAGTACAGGGACAAGTTCCCTATGATGAGTGTGACCATTATATCTAACACGTACCAATTAGCTTGATTAAAAGCAGCCAAACCGCCCACAAATGTGTGTGCATGTGCGTGTGTGTAATTTCTGTCCCTGTAGTATATTTGGATTTGGATAATTCCTGTTTTTCTGGACTCTGGAGCAGTACCATTAGATTATTACCCACTCTTTCTGATGTGGGCATTCAAAGCCACCAGCCTCCCTCTGAGGACTACTTTCATTGTCTCTTAAGGTCTGGGATGTTGCACAGGCTTTATTACTATTTTTTAAACTTAACTTTTTGTTAATAACCTTGGAACAAGTGCATTAATAATTGTTTATCGTTATACAGCATTTTATAATTCTGAAACACCTTTCACATGTATCAGTCAACCCTTACAACATGCCTGTGAGGTAGGCAGGTAGGTGTTAATTTCCTATTACTAGTAAGGAGAACAAGGCTTAGAGGTGAAATAAAGTCACACAGTTGGTAAATAATGAAGCCAGTATTAGAACCGAGGCCTTCGACATGCTTGCAAGCATTCAGGTAATGGTATCTATGCTGCACAGTGAGCATTTCTCTCCTGTGATGTTAATCGTATTTTTAAAAAAGTTTTTATATCACCTTTCCCTTACATCCTTTAATACTCAAACTGTGATGAGACATTTCTTCCCTGATACTGGACTATTTCTCAGATCTCAAGCACCACCCTAAGATGAAACTTATGACTAAATTTTGAGGATCCTTGGTTTTAACTTATGAAGATTTATTTCAGAAAATTCTGCATGAGTATTCCTATGGCTGACATGCCAAAACTTACTTAAACTAAATAAAACAAGTCTTTTTATATTCTCAAAAGCTTTGCAGTCTTACCAATAAGACTCTTAGATGTGTAAATAGGGGAAGGTATTTAGCAACATTACTGGGAAACTTAGGAAGAATGCACCTGAAAACAAGTCACCTGATGTAATTTTGTTTTCCTTGTTGGCCTTACAGAGGGAAGGGAACTGTTTCTAGAGTCCGCGTTCAGGTCCAGTCCTACCTCATGTGTGACATCTTCACCAACAAACTGGAAAGATGATCTGGGTTATAACAGTGGGAGGGTGTAGGCAGGAGTGACCGAAGTGTAGATGCATGTGGTAGGAAAAAAACATCTGTCCTTCAGTGATTTTGTTAGGTCTGGTGTGAGTTACCTATCAAGGCAGATTTGAAATTATCGCAGCTCTATTAAATTAAAATACGTGAAATATGGTAGAGTTATCAACTTGGAATACAAAATGAATGTAACTGACACAAAACTACATATCAACAGCATAGTAAATTCAACAGGTATGAAAGGAAAGGAATAAAACACAATTACTATTTTGGTGATTGTGTTTTGGTAATTGGAGTGAAAAAGAATAACCACCAACATTCAGATTCAAGTAAACTAGACGATCAGACATGTAAAACAGGTTTTAAAAATTTGAAAATGTCACTAGCTGTATTACCAAGAATGGTATTTTTAAAATTCCAGTTATAACCTTTTAAATTTAAGGGCAATGGGGAAAAACAAGCCTATGGGTGACTGGTACAGAAAAGACATGGGAACTAGAAAAGGAGATAAAGTGAAAAATCAGGGAAGACCAAGGAACTTAAATATATTCCAAATGGATTTAGAATCTCTTTAAATCTACCTCTCTAAAAAATGTTTCCTGAATTAAGAGATTTGGTTGAAAGAGTGACAATGAAAGTGATACTTTTACCTTACAAAAAGAAAGTACTTACTTAAATGTAGGTTAGAAATTAATGATAAATTTACTAACTAGGCTGTGGAAACTGAAATTTAAGCGCTACTGTCAGTGATAAATGGCAGAAAACTGCTTTCAAAAATAGAACTGGTGCTGGGGATTTAGCTCAGTGGCATAAGTGCCTGCTTGGCAAATGCAAGGTCATGAGTTCAATCCCCAGTACAAAAAAAAAAAAAAATAGAACTGGCATGGTAGCACTTGACATTCATAAAACTATTAAGAAACATGTTTTTAATTTTTATACTTGAAGCCTAATGAGAAAACACATATTCTTATTAAAGAAATCTAACAATTTAAAATAATGTGAAAAATATTAAAGCTGTATTTAAGTTTCCTAAGATAAAAACAAGATCTAGAATGCTTTGTTTTGGTATGCAGGCTCAAAATCAACTGTATTTTAAAATGCATCTAGACTAGTGTAGACTGCATTTGTTACATAGTATTGTTGTCATCATCATCTTCCTGTTTTCTCTTCAGTGGGTTTGATTCATTGGCTATGTTTTGTGTTGGTGGTAATAATATTTTTTTAATCCAGTCATTAAAGGATTAATCAAAACCTTTTGAGCTGCAGTTGTTGCCAGAATGGTTTGACAGCTGTCAAACCAGAACTGAGAAGATGGAATCTGCTGTAAATCTTTGGCTTGTCACTGACGCTGGAGTTAAAATGTTATTTGGGATGGATACTGTTTGTAGGGCTGCTACAGTAGTAGTGGCAGGTCTGCTGCTAACAGCTCCAACACTTAATCTCGGAACTAGTCATCCTTGATTTGGTCCCTTTTTAATTAAAGACTTTGGCCCATATTTTGGAGCTGTTAAGCAGTGGTTGTCTAGGTTCTGTATTATGGCTTAATCAGTGGC
The DNA here is from genome assembly GCA_004027455.1 of Hydrochoerus hydrochaeris. Taxonomy (NCBI): domain Eukaryota; kingdom Metazoa; phylum Chordata; class Mammalia; order Rodentia; family Hydrochaeridae; genus Hydrochoerus; species Hydrochoerus hydrochaeris. The sequence continues at coordinate 19,392 of PVLA01014261.1, forward strand.
AAAGGTGTTTGATTTTTCTGCCTTGCAATATCCAGTAAAAAATCTCTTGGGGGAGAAGAGGTAAAAGATGGTCAGCATGATACTGGATTGGCAGTCTGACATCATCTGTATCAACGTTAGGTTTCTTAGCATGCCTTGAATACATTTTTGCATCATAAGAATTGTAGTCATATATCAGAAAGTAAATTCAACATTTGATTTGTAACCCTTGGTTCATACTGTGTGATTTCCATGTTCTTTGGGCTCTGTGCCATCACCAGTGCATCTCTGGAAGTGTTCTTGGGAGGTGCCATCTTGCCTAGCTCTGTGTTACCAGCCCTTTTTCATCAGGGTAGAGATGCATTATTGTTTGAGTCTAGGAACTGTTTAATTTCTTCTGTGACCCATTGATTATTCAAGAGGGTGTTGTTTAATTTCCAGGTGTTTGTATAATTTCTGTTTCTTTTGTCATTGATTTCTAGTTTCATTGCACTGTGATCTGATAGTATGTATTGAATAACTTCAGCTCTGTTGTATTTACTTGCACTTGCTTTATGGGCTGACGTATGGCCTGCTCGGGAGAAAGTCCCACATGCTGCTGAGGGTGCATATTCTGTTGTTGCTGGGTGGAAACTCTGTAGATCTCTATTATGTTCATTTGTTCAAAGGTGTGGCTCACCTCTGACATTTCTTTGTTGATTTTTTGTCTAGTTGATCTATTTGTGCCAGTGGGATATTGAGGTTCCCACTATAACTGTGTAAAGGTTTATCTGACCTTTGTGTCTAGTTGTGTTTGTTTTATGAAGTTGGGTGTGCCCACCTTCAGGGTATATATATTTGTAATTGTTATCTCTTCCTGTTGTTTCCTTAACCAATATGTAGTGACCTTCTTTGCCTCTTTTGATCAGTTTTAACTTAAAGTTCCCTTCTTCTGAAAATATGATAGCTACTGCTGCTTGTTTTGGGGTTTCCCTTGCCTGGAATATTGTTTTCCATTCTTTGGGTTTTAGTCTACGAATCTTTTTGGGATAAATGTGTTTCTTGTATATAGCGTACTGTTGGATTTTGTTTATTGATTCATTCTACCAATCTGTATTTTTTTTTGAGTACCGAGAATCGAACTCAGGACCTTGTGCTTGCCAGGCAGGTGCTATGCCATTGAGCTATATCCCTGGGCCCAATCCATATCTTTTGATTGGAGAATTGAGACCACTTGTATTGAGAGTTATTACTGAAGCATATTGATTTCTTCTTGTCACTGTATAATTTTTGTTTCTGATTCCCTTTTATTTTCCTGCTTAGCTGTTCACCCTGCCTGGTGTACTCATTCTACTAGCCCTTTTGGCATTGCTAGTTTTCATTATCTCTTTCAAGGATATTCTTGGGGAAAAATTTTTTTGAGTGCTGGTTAGGTGGTCATGCTTTCTTCAGCTTGTTTTTGCCATGGAAAGACCTTATTTGTCCATCATCTTTGAAAGGTAATTTTACAAAATATATTGGTCTGGGTTGAAAGTTTTCTTCTAGGGCTTTATCTCACTTTTTTCTGTTCCTTTTCTCTCCCTTTTCTTTATTCATTTTTTCTATCCCATGATATTTAAAATTTTATCATAATCTCCTGTTATCCTCAACACAATGTTTGTATTTTAATTATGCATTCATTTTACCATACATGAAAACATCCCCTAATTATTTTAACTTTAAGCAATCTTATGCTGAGGTTTGAACCAGTTGACAGCTTGGTGTGGTAGCTCTGCTATCCCACCAGCTCAACCATGTTTAGGGAGACACTGGGGCAGGGAAACCGTGATTGTCGCCTGGCTTCAACGATTACACATCAGCACCTCAGCCAGCCCTGTTTACGTTGCTTAGAGCCATGTGAATGGAAGAGGAAATGGCTTAGCCAGCTCTGTGCACATCGGTACGTGGATGTGGGGCTAGATTTAGGCACAGTGGAGGTGAGCGCTCTTCATTCCAGGAGAGTCGTCCAGGTGGTCCTCTACACAAACTGGGAGCTAAATAATCCTTTCCTCCCTTAACTTTGGGTGATTGGTATTTTGTCTCAGCAACAAGAGAGAAAAGTAACCATGACAGGAATGTAGATCAGTGTGAAGTTTCTAGGTTCAGTCACAAATACTGGAAAATAAGTAGACTTTTCTTCGGTGGTGCTGGGTTTGAACCCAAGGCCTTACACATATAAGGCAAGTGCCCTACCATTGAGCTGCAGCCTCCATCCCTTTTTATTTTGTTTTGAAACAGAGTCTTGTTAAATTGCCTAGGCTGGTCTTAAACTTGTGATCTTCTAGCTTAGGTCTCTCAGGTAACTGGGCTTACAGATGCATACCACCATCCTAGGCCTCATTTTTTATACTGAAAAACAGAGCTTACATTCTCTAAGCAGTTTCATACTATACCCAAGGTGTTTGATTCATGGGTTTTTAAAAATTCCACAGGATGAAATGAATTTGCTTGGTATGAAAGAGATGGAGAGGCCGACATGAGAAGATGTGAGACTAAGTAAATAATGGGGTGGGGGGATCACAGCCTTAGGGTGGAAGAAGCAGGTTACTCTGACTCTGATTGGCATAAACCACACTGAAACGCTGAAGCTCACTACAGCAAGTCCTCTGGTTTTTACCTCTATCACCAGTAAATTCTCCTTGAGAAACTTTTCCTATTATCTTTGTGTGTGTGTTGTGACAGTTTTATTCCTTTTTTCTTCAATCAGATTTTATTGGTACATTTTAGATATACATAATGATTACATTCATCATAGAGAATTTGTACCTGTACATGACATAACCTGATTCTTTTTTCCCCATTCCCCTAACCTCCCTTCAATTCCTCCTCCCTCCCCACTTATTAAAGCTTTGTTTTCATTTTTCCTTTTTTTCTCACTTTCTCTTTTACTTTTCTCTTCCTTCCTTTCCTCCTTCCCTTTCCCTTGTTGTCCTCCCACCATTTCCTATTTTGAAGTTCGAGCCTATGGCTGCATATCTTGTCATAGTGCTTATGTCAGCATTGGATGAGTTCTGCAGGGAAAGAGACTTCCCAATCCATGCTTTCCTTCAGAAGGAAAAAGCCACGACATCCATCTCGGGGTCTTCCCAGGCAGAGCTTCTTCTCCCTTCCCCGTGGGCCAAGGTGGGACGGGGAGGGAAGCTGCCTGGGTGAGCTTCGGCTCCTCAGATGATTGCTTCTTTCCTTTCAAGGGCATTTATTTTGTTTTGTTCTAACTGGTAAATAATATTTTCCATAGAGGACTGGACAATCAGAGGAAGTGTAGGGGGTATATTCCTGCCTTTTTATATGTGTTTGTAAAGGGGGAGGAGAAGAGGGAAACAGACTTGAAAGTCTTACCATGTGTATCCTTGAGCTGGTTTTGTATTTCACTTCAATGAATGTTGCACTTTACCTTCCCACAGACAACACTACTTTATGACTGAAAGTGAGAAGTGAGTCCAAAGCAATAACCATAGAAACTAGATGGTGATTGCATTCCCCCAACCCCCAAAGGAGTATGGATGCTGAGTCAGATGTGAAGAAGACAGACAAACATAAAGACGTTAGTTTCTGAGCTTCTGCTATTGGGCTAAATAATTGAAAAGACACCTAAAGAAGCACTTCTTATGTATGGTATATCCCATTTTTATGAAATATCTAGAAGAGACAAAGCTCCATGGACAGAAATGCAGAGTGACTACTAAAGAGTACAAACTTTCTTTTTGGGATGACTAAAATGTTCCGGAATTAGATTATTGCAATGATTGCACAACTTTGTAAAACCACTGAATTCTAGTATATGGTATGCACATTCTGTATCTAAAGAGCTATTAAATAAAAAAGCTTCCTGCTCCTGAAAGCAAAGCAGTTCCCACTTTAAATGTAGCTAAAGAGGAAAATGTCCCCCCGAAGATGGGGTTTATAGATGAAAGGATTGATTTTGAGTTTTTGGATTCTGAATGACTTCGATGGGTATTTAGGACTTTGCTGTACTAGTCTCTCTTTTTGGTGTATGTTTGAAATTTTCCATAATACCAAGTTAGATGAAATTTTAAAAATGGAAACATATACAACTACCTAAAAACACCTGAGAAGTGGAAGGACAGAAAATGAGTGATGGAAAAATTTGAAACAGTCTCACAGACATGGCCTGGAAGAAAGATTATCACAAGTTCCTAGGACACTTGAAAAGAGCAGTTCTGTTTTGGGCATTCAGAACCAGGTCAGCTGAAACACAGAAATCGAGAATGTCCAGAGCGGTCATTTACTTCCTCATTGATATTTCCTTACTCAGGAAGTTTTCTTGTTTCAATACTGAGGCTTGAACTCATGCTAGGTAAACTGTTGTTCAACTACTGAACTATATCCCTAGCTATGTTTGTTTGTTTTTTGAGACAGGGTCTCACTCTGTAGTTCAGTCTGGCCTTGAACTCACTATGTAGCTGAGGATGGCCTTGAACTTGCAGTGATCCTCCTACCTCTGCCTCCTGAGTGCTGGGATTACAGGTATGTACCATCATACCTGATGGCCCCAGTCATCTGTAAAATTTTATTTTGAAACAAGGTCTCACTGAGTTTCTTGGGCTGGCCTTGAACTTGCGATCTTCCTAACTCAGCCTCCCAAGTCACTGGAACTACAAATGTGTATCACTATGCCTAGATCAAGAAGTATTTTATAGATTAAAAAAATTGGGCAGCAGTCATGAGTGGTGGTGTATTTGGGAGGGTGAGGGAGGAAGATTGGTACGAGTTTGAGGCCAGCCTGGGCTAAATATTGAGACCCTGCCTCAGAAAACAAAAAACAAAGAAACAGCAGCAACAACAACAAAAAAGCAAGAAAATGAAGATGTAAGAATTTTCTTTGTATTTTTTGAGGGAGAATAAAGACAATAAAACAATTACTCTGAAAATTATACAGTAGCACTTCTCTGCTAGGATCCAGGTGCTTTAGAAGCCAAAGTTTACAGTGTATATAGGGCTCAGTTCAAGACCCAATCCCCACCCAGCCAGTCTTGAAAGTGGTACAGAGATGGCATCAAGAAACCAATCACAGGCCGGGGGTGTATCTCAGTGGTAGAGCAATTGGCCAGCAGGCACAAGGTCCTGGGTTTGATCTCCAGCTCTGCAAAGAAAGAAAAAAAAAAAGATGGACAAAGACATAAAGAAAAAAAGGAAGGAAGAACAGATGGAAGAAAGAAAGAGGAAGAAAATTTAAAAAAGAAAGGAAAGACACTCCATTGTGAAGTTATGACTCTCTAGCAGATAAAGCCCAGGTCCTGAGGAGTGTGTGTTTGCCAGGAAGCACCCCAAGAAAGGCCTGAGTAAGATGCAGGCAGACTGTGAGTGCAGGTGTTGAGACAGTGAAGGACCTCAAAAAGTCCGGGGGTCAGACAAACCCCAGATGCCAAAGAGTGTCAGCCACAAAGCGTCTGCTTGCCTGTACTCCCCAGCCCGAGCTCAGAAAGGGCATCGCGCTCCACAGTGTCTCGGGCTCTGCCAAGCCAAAGCCAAACTAAGGCTCCACCCAAGAGCCTCTCTGGCCGCAGCTCCAGCCCCAGTTTCAGTTCTGGCTCTGGGTCAGCCGCCTGAAGCCTCCATAGAGCCCTCTCTCACTCCCTTCCCCTGTCTCTCTTTTCCTTTCCTTCTTTCTTTCCTTCCTTTTTTTCTTTCTTCCTTTCTATCCCTCCTTCTCTCCCTCCCTTCCTTTTCTTTCTTATGATATAGACAGAAGTTTACCCCAAAAATGTCTGTAGTGAAAAAATTAAAAGACTGTAAATATTTGAACTGGGAGAATTAAGAGATTAAGCCTTGGCCTCCAAGATACGAATTTCAGGAATAGTAAAATTTGGAACAAAAACATTGGGAAGACCCATGGTATCACATACGGACCTTCATCCTCAACGCACCCTGTTCTTTTGTTTGAATTCTCACTTGTCTGGGCTCAGCCAAGAATTTCTCCCTAGTAGCATAAATAAGATGAAAAGGAAAAAGATACAGCTCAGAGACATAGCCTAGAAGTGTGAAAAGGATAAAGGTCATATTTCAACATGGTCAGACCTAACAGAAGTCTGAGACCTAACAGCCTCATTAGCAAGCCCCTTGTGGTGTGGGAGAGCTGGGCAGACAGCCTATGCACGTCTTGCAGTACATGATCTCTGCTTTATTCATAATACCTAATCAATGTCAGTGCTAGGGAAACAGTGGTTACATTGTATTGTTTAAGGAATAATGAAAAGAAAAACATCTATATATGCTCAGTTCCCACACAACTTTTTCCAACATTTTTATCTACAACTGGTCAAACCCAAGTATGTGGAACCCTCACATGTAGAGGACCAGGAGGGCTGGTGGCACAGACCTAAAGTCTGAGCTACTTGGCAGTCGGAGGGAGGCAGAGGACTGCAAGTTCAAGTCCAGTCTGGATAATTTTTCAATTTTTATATAAAATTAAATTTTAAACTGCTCAAAAGGAAAGAAAAACTGAGATACAGGACAAGAGAAAAGGAAGGGAAAAGAATACACATATATATGATTGCTAAGATAATTATACTATTAATTCATTGAAAAGAATGGTTTGTATTTATACTGTTTGATCAGTTTTTCATGCCTATATTTTGTAATCTGAGCAACTGCTTTTTCTTTTTTTTGTTAAATTGCCAATACTGGGGAAGAAGTGGGGAAAGAAAGGGAGGAGGGAAGAAGGGAGGTGAGAAGAGAGAAGAGGGAGGATATGAGAACTGCATATACTGTCATATTTAAGATTGTTTGTTAGTATTTTATGGGCCTTATGTTGCTATCATAAGAGGAAATTCTTTTTTCATTTATTATCTAGTTCTGGCTGGTTGGTATGTCTGTCTGTCTATCTATTTGTTTGTTAATTGAGATAAAAGTTCAGGCTGGCCTTGAACTCACTATGTAAACCCAGGCTGGCCTCGAATTCAAGGTGATCCTCTTGCCTCAGCCTCCCAAGTGCTGGAATTTCAAGCATGCACCCCATGCCAGGTTTCTGGTTTGTTATTAATCAATATTTATTAGTATTTCTACCCCTTTCCAGTTTGTTTTCAGGGAGTACTGAGGTATAACTCAGAGAATCTATTCTACCTCCCTTTCCATAGTTAACATTTTTGTCTCTAGACTGCATTGGCTAGAATTTCAGGCACATTAAACACAACTAGTAATAGCACACCAACACTGATGCCCAAAGGAAATCAAAGAAAGGACAACAATACACCATAGTTAGGAAAGGTTTTTTTTTTTTTTAATAATTATAAGAAACAGACTTGTGACCCTGAGTAGGAAAATGACAGCAGTAAAAAAAAACAAACAGAAAAAAAAACTGACTGACATAAACTAGTACCAAATCAAATGACCCCTTTCAAAGTGGAGGACAGAAAAAACAATTGAATTGGAGGATAGGAGGCAAAACTAATGAATGGCAGACTTCAAATTCCCTTGGGGCACAGAAACACTAACCCTAACCCTGGGGTGCCCCGCAGAGGAACCCCTCCTCCCAGGTGGCCCTCTGGGCATGGAGGGAGAACCTGGGACCAGCTCCTGGAGAGGCAGGTCCCTGAAGGTTTCCAGTCCCGTGGGTAGCCGGAAGCACACGGAGAGGCTGAGGGTTGTGTGGGATGAGACAGTGGCCACCTAGGGTAGGCCTATGTCTCAGTGAGGCGTTCCTGAGCACTTGAACTCAGTATTCCTTAAATTGAGCCAGTTTTTCTATTCCTGAATGGTACGAGCATCATCCCGCCTTGGGACCTTTGAACATCCTACTCTCTCTTCCTCTGGAGGCCACATGGCAGACACGTTAACGTCCTGTATGTTCTACTCAAAAGCATGAACACTGTAATATTTCAGCATCCTACCTCACACTGTTCATATACTTTATATCCTACTGTCCTGCTTTTTTTCAACAACTAACATTATCTAACATACAACATATTTTATTTATTTTATTGTTTTGTTTCCTCTACTGGAATGTAAGATCCATGAAGACAAGACTATTGTCTGGTTTTCTTCACAGCTTTACTCCGGAAGGCAGCTCATGCTACCAAGGTGCATACATACATTGACAATAAAGGCCCATGGTAGTACCCAAGGCTGTAGAGCACATACTACGGACCACACAAAGAGGTGTGCGATGGTATTCTTCACCAGGAAGGAGCTACACACTAAGTAAATCCAGACGCATCAAATGAACAGTGCAATCAAAGTTTAAACCAGAGGTACTGACAGAAATTCCTGAAAGGAGAAAGCGATCAGTGTGGGCCAAGCAAACAGGAACTCGAGAATACCTGTTTAACAAATAAGCTTTGAGGGCCGGTGGCTGGCGCCAAAGAAGCAGTGACACTGAGGTTGGAGCCCGAGTGACTGGGAGGCCAGAGGTGCACCTGGTGAGTGGAAAAGGAAAGCTGGATGAGGTGAGTAAGACTTGGAGCATGTTGACGTAACTCATGTGTCCCTGCCTCTTGCCCCACCTGGTGCTGCAGACCCACAAATCAGGCAAAGTTACCCCCAGGCATTTGTGTAAGTCCCCCAAAAGCATCTCACATGTACCAATGAACAACCAATGAACAAGTCTAGTTACCCATGGCCTTCATTCTGATGGGGACTTATGTCATAGGGTAGCAACTTATCCTGCAGAAAAATTCCTCCGTTAAATGCTCCAAACCTTTTAAAGCTGTAAAGAAGCTGTTATTAGTCAGGCGTGGTGGCTCACACCTGTAAGGAGGCTGAGGCTGAGGCAGAAAGATCACTGCAAATTCCAGCCAACCTGGGCTACCAAGTGAGCTCAAGGCCAGCCTGAGCTGCACAGTGAAACCCTGTCTCAAAAAGACAATAAAGAAGCAGGAGGAGGAGGAAGAGGAGAAGGAGGAGGAAGAGAAAGAGGAGGAGGAGGAGGAGGAAGAGAAGCTTTTTACAGAGTCATAAAATCATAATGCTATGGCCTGAGGGCTTAGCTAAGTGGTAAGGCTTAGAATGCTTGAGGTGTACAGGGTTCAATGACCAGCACCTCCCTAAAAAGTTGTAGACCTTAAAAAGAGACTTTAAAACTCAGCCTAGTCTTCACCCTGTGTTTAGCAGTTTTACGTAATGCAACATATTGCAATGGCTCAATTGCATGCCCAAGCCAAGACCTGACCCAGAACCAGGACTACACCCCTGACCCGCCCTGAGTCTGACAAACCTCAAAGTTTGCTTAGAAAATATCTGGAGTCCTGTTGTGCTTTGTCCTCTTAGCGCACAGATAGCTGTTGAATAGTTATCGGGCACACTTCTGCAATGCCATGAGGGGTGGATGGGGGTCGCTATTTGGGAAAAACTTTGACAGTCTGACTCAAAAGCCTTAGCCAGATCTATACCCGCTCACTCAAAAATTCCAATTCTCCAAAATTTATTCCTATAAAAGCAAAATCAGAACATCTTCGTAATGGTCCCTTCTTTTCACCTACCCCATTTCTCATTTCTTCATCTAGTAACATATCCTTTCTCATCTATCACTTACACCAGCAGGGTTCCAGACTCTTATTAAATCTTAACCAGATAATATTTGTTAAAATATTTTTTTCTTGTCAGGTGTGGTGGCACACACCTGTAATCCCAGCACTTGGGAGTCTGAGGCAGGAAGATTGCCATGAGTTCAAGGCCAGTTTTGGCTACACAATGTGTTCAAGGTCAGCCTGAACTGCATAATGAGACCCTGTTTCAAAATTATTTTCTTTTCACAGCTGACAAATAATATCATATTAATGTTTTGATTTGCCTTTTTTTAAAAATTATATATTCAGAAGTGCATTTTCCCTGGATGCTTACTGGACATGTATAATGTACTTCTGTTAGGTCTGACCATGTTGAAATATGTATGACCTTTATCATTTTCACACTTCTAGGCTAAGTCTCTGAGTTGTATCTTTTTCCTTTTCATCTTATTTAAGCTACTAGGGAGAAATTCTTGGCTGAGCCCAGACAAGTGAGAATTCATTAGGGATCCTGGACACTGACGGACAAGGTTTTCTTTCTTTGGCACCAGTTTCTGAGTTTGTTGAGGGCAGACTGTTTACCCTGATGAATCCCAGCCTTTGGAAGTTGTAATGTTCTCAGGGCTCCAGTGCTGGGAATGAAATCCAGAGCCTTACACAGTCTAGGCAAATGCTTTACCACTGAGCTGCAGCTCCAACTTCATGAAACTTTGTGGCTTTTTTTTTTTTTTTTTTTAGTACTGGGATTGGACCTTAGGACCTTTGCACTGAGCTATATAGCAAACCATTTTTTTTTTATTTAAAGGGATAAAACAGAAAAAGGAGAGAAATATTACAGAATTTCAAAAAAACCATAAACAGTAAGAAATCACTAGCTGATAAATTACATATTGCTCTTTTAGAAATAGTTGTTCAAGTTACAAAATTAAAGCACACAAAATGGACACTCAAGCAGTGAGACTACAAACAGATCTGTTCAACAATCATACAAGAACTAAGAAATATGGGTAACAATCCTGCACACATAAATATACATGCAGTTATATCTTTTATAGCACTTCCTATTTTCTCTTTTTTACAATAGCAATTAAAGATTTGTTTTATTTAAAGAGAAAAAAAACAGGAAAAAGGTAGAAATATTACAGAATTTCAACAAAAGAAGATAAACAGTAAGAAATCACTAGTTGATACATTACATATTGTTATTTTAGAAATAGTTATTCAAGTTACAGAATTAAAACACAAAGTGGACACTAAAGCAGCGAGAGTGCAAACAGATCTGTTCAACAATCCAACAAAAACCTAGAAATATGGTCATCTATCCCACACATTTAAACATACATGCAGCTATATCTTTTATAGTGCTTCCTATTTCCTCTTTTTTTACAATAGCAATTATACATTTTTAAAATTTTATTTAAAGAGAAGAAAAAAACAAAACAAAACAGAAAAAAGGGTAGCAACAACACAGAATTCTAAAAGAAAGACAGAAAAAGGAGAATGAGAAAAAGCCCCACTAAGAAATCAGTAATTTATAAATTACATACTGTCATCCTGGATGTAGTTGTTCAAGTTACAAAGTTAAAAGGTACATAGTAAATATTCAAACAGTCAGACTACAAACAGTTTTGCTCAAAGATCCAGCAAAGATTCAGCAATATGTTCATCAATTTTACACACTCATACTTACATGCAGTTATATCCCTTAGAATACTTTCTTTTCCTCTCTTTTTTACAATAGCAATTACACATTTTGGTTTTATTAATTTGTAGTTCTTATTTACTTTTTATGCTAGAGACACAATATGATATTTATAAATATGATTCTTATTTATTTCACTAATGAGGATAGTCTCAAGTTGTCTCCATTTGCCTATGAAAGCCTCAAGATCATCCTTTTTTATAGCTGAGTAATATCCCATTGTATAAAAATGCCACATCTTTTTCATCCACTCTGCAGTTGATGGGCATCTTGGTTGTTTCCAGGATTTAGCTATCACAAATTGTGTAGCTATGAACATGGGTGCACATATATCACTGTGATATGAACTTTTCAGTTCTTTGGGGAAAATACCCAGGAGGGGGATAGCTGGATTGAATGGAACTTCCAATCCTAGTCTTCTGAGAACTCTCCATACTGATTTCCATAGTGGCTGCACCAGTCTACAATCCCACTAACAGTGGAGCAGTGTTTCTTTTTCTCCGCAGCCTCTCCAACATTTGTTATCAGTTGATTTCTTGATGGCAGCTATTCTTTCTGGAGTGAGATGAAATCTCAATGCTGTTTTAATTTGCATTTCTCGAATGACCAGTGATGGCGAACATTTCTTCATGTATTTATTTGCCATTTGTATATCTTCATCTGAGAACTGTGTGTTCATTTCAGATGCCCATTTTTGGAGAGGGTCTTTGAATTTTGGGGGCTTGATGTTTTTCAATTCTTTATATATTCTGGACACAAGTCCATTGTCTGAAGGGTTGCTGGTTAAAATTCTTTCCCACTCTGTTGGTTTTCTTTTCACTCTGTTGGTGATTTCCTTTAAAGTGCAGAAACTTTTCAATAACGTGAGATCCCATTTGTTGATTCTTTGAAGTGTTTCCCATGCAGTTTGCGTTTGGTTTATGAATTCTCTGCCTACCCCTATGTCTCCAAGACTTCTACCTACCTTGTCTTCCAGTAGATTTAGTGTTTCTGTTTTAATATTGAGGTCTTTGATCCATTTAGACTTTAGTTTTGTGCATGGTGATATGCATGGATCTAGTTTCAGTCTTCAGCATGTAGAGAGCCAATTTTTCCAACACCATTTATTAAAGAGACTAT